>PVLA01004785.1:0-165235 GCA_004027455.1 Hydrochoerus hydrochaeris
CCCTCTTTCTCGATACAATGCAGGGCCCTCTGACTGAGCTACATTCCCAGCTCTTTTATTTGAGGCAAGGTCTCACCAATTGCCCCAGGCTGGGCTCACTTTTGTGACCCTCCTGCCTTAGTCTCTCAGAGTGCTGGATTACAGGCATGCCCCACCACAGCTGGCTGAGAATTTGCATTTCTAACAGGTTCCCAGGGCTAGTGAGAATACCAGGCTCCAGATTATACTTTGAAAACCATGGCTCTCAATTAACTCCATTTGAAAACAATTGAGATATAATTACCGTAACATAAAATCCACCCGTTTAAACTGTACAGTTTGGTAGTTCTTAGTACACGCAAAAGTTGAATAACCATCAACAATATAACATCCTAGATGATTTCCCTCAACGCCAATAGAGACGCAGTGCCCATTAGAATTCATTCACCCACCCCTGTAGCTTCTGTCTCCTGTTTCTGTCTCTGTACGGGGAGATTTGACTCTCCTGGGCATACACACGGGATGGCACGATGCAGCCTTTCAGCCTTCTGTGTCTGTCTTTTATTTAGCATGTTTCTAAAGTTCAGTTCAGGTTGTAACATGTATTAGTATTTTATTCCTTTTATTAGCTGAAAAATATCTTCATATATATAATGTGTGTGTGTGTGTGTGCACGCACGCAGTATTGGGGGTTAAACCCAGAGCCTCACACACACGTGCCAGGCAAGCATTCTACCACTGAGCTGCGTTCCCAGCATGGATATACCATATGAGCTTCCCAGTCATCACTTAGTGGATATTGAAGTTCTTTCTACTGTTTGGCAATGACAGGTAGTGTTGTTATGAACACTGGAACGAAGGGTTTGTGAGGACACAGTTCCCAGTTCTCTGGTATACATGACCAGGAGTGGAACGGCTGGGTCATGTGCTCACTGCTTCATTCTTTGAGGCACTATTTTCCTACTAGCAATGCATGAAGATTCTTAGTTTCCCACCTCCCAGCCAATACTGTTATTGTCTATCTTTTCTGAGAATAGTCATTCTATAGGGTGCGTGAAGTGCTGGCTCATGAGTCTCTAACTAGCATTTTTTCTGGACTTCCTGACCATTTACACATTTTAGGAGAAATATCTACCAAACCCGTTTTCAAATTGGTTTAAAGCTGAATTGTAAGATCTACGCTGTATCTATATTCTAGATGCTGACTTAACAGATGCATGAATTATAAACATTTTCTCCCATTTTGGGCATTGTTTTTTCACTTTCTAGAATGTGTCCTACGAATCACCAAAATCTTCAATTTTGGTGGCGTAATTTATGTCTCCTGCGACTTTTCTCCACACTCCCTTCCTTCCTCCTCCTTTTCTTTCCTTTCTTACTTCTTTCTCATCTCTCTCCCTTCTTCCCTCCCATGTGCCTATGTTGCCCAGGCTGGCCTCAAACTCACGATCCTCCTGCCTCAGTGTCCTGAGCGCCTGGGATCACAGACATGCACCACTGTGCTTGGCTTTTATTTCTTTTGTTGCTTGTTTCTTGGTGGTAATTAAGAATCTGTTTGGTCATTAAAAGCCATGAATTCTATACATATGTTTTCTTTTAAGGGTTTTATATTTTAAACGACCACATTTAGGTTGTTACATTTAAGTTATCACATTTTTCATACTGAGCTGATTTTTGTTTTATGAAGCAGGAGAGTCAACTTAATTTTTTTAGAAAAAAAATATGGCTTTTCAGTTTGTCTTTGTACCATTTGTTGAAAGGATTATCCTTTGCCCCATTGAATTGTCTTGGTAGTTTAATCAAAAATCAATCAATTTTAAATGCATGTGTATTTCAAGACTTTCAATTCTATTTCATTAACCCATGTGTCTATGCTTGTGCTACTGCAGTTTTGTTTGTTTTTGGTTGTTGTTTTCTGAGACAGGGTCTCACTATATTCTTAGGGCTCGGATTAAACTTCCTGTGTAGCCCAGGGTGGCTTTGAACTTGCTGCAATCCCAAATGCTGGGATTACAGGGGATACATCCAGCTTTCAAACAGTTTTGATTACTGTTTTCTTTGTGCTGGGTTTTGAAGTCAGGAAATCTGAGTCATCCAACTTGGTTCTTTAGCAAATTTGTTTAATCTAACTGGGTCCCCTGCATTTCCATATAAGTTCCTGACAAAAGCCAACCTGCGTTTTGATAGGTTTTGCATAAATAAATAGATCAATTTGGGGACCTCTTCCAATTAATGAACACTGGATACTTTTCCATTTATTTACCCTTTTAATTTCTTTCAACATTTTAGTTTCAAGTATGCAATTTTTATATTACTTTTATTAAACTTGTTCCTAAGTGTTTTACTCTTTTTGGTGCAATTGTAAGTAGAATTTTTTAAATTTAATTTTCAAACTAGTAATGTACAGAAATATATTGTGTATTGATCTTGTCTTGCATCTTAACACTTTAATAATTCTAATGTGTGTGTATGTGTATGTTCCTTAGAATTTTCCATATGTTTAAGATCATGCCATCAGACACTACAGAAGTTTTACGTTTTCTTTACCAGTCTGAATGTCTTTAATTTTTAAAAAATTTTTTCTGCCCAGTAGCCCTGCCTAGAGCCTCCAGCACAATGCTGAACAGAAACGGTGACATTGCTGCTTTGGTCCCGATGGAGGGAAAGCTTTGTCTTTCCTTGTTAAGTATGATGCTAGTGGTAGGTTTTCACTGATGCCTTTCATCAGGCTGAGAAAGTCTGCTTCTATTCCAATTTGTTGATTTAAAAAAATTAATGAGAAAAGGGTGTGTTTTGTCAAATGCTTTTCCTGTGTCTACTGAGATAACTACATGGTTTTGTTCTTTATGAACATGATGTATTATATTGATTGATTTTCATCTGTTGATCCAAACCTGCATTCATGGGATAAATTCCAGGTGGTAAGCTCTATTTTATAAAGAGGAAAAACAAGCCCCAGGAGAGCTAACAAACAGCTCAAAGCCGACAGGAAGTTAGTGGCAGGGCCACAAGCACACCCTGGTGCCCCAGCTCCTGAGTGCTGGGTTGGCTTTTGTGAGGCAGGAGAAAGGTACAGATGGAATGGAGCACTGTCACAGCTGAGTTAATGTCCCCTCACCACTGCCCAACATTTGTGGCTCACTTGATAGAGGCTATTTTAGGAAATACTTTCTTTGCTTTTCATATCAGGTTTTTGGGGGAGGAGATCCCTGTTTCCCAGGTAAGTGAGCAGGTTTGGTGAAATTCAATGAGTTCCTTAAGCATCTGAGGCAGTGGGGGGTAATACCACTGCCTGAATGCAATTCTTCCAAGTCTTAGTGGTGACAATGAGCCTTTTAGAGACGGGTGCCCAAACTGCAACTCAAAACCCACATACATGCCGCAAAGTGCCAACCCTGCAATTAAACCTGAATACTGAGGTTCTAGTTTAAGAAAAAAACAAACAAACAAACAAAAAACGCTTATACAACTGGTGATGTCACTGAAGACAGGCCTCTGTGTGCTCACAGCAGCCAGGGTGCCACACATTTGCCCTCATGGGTCTAGGTCTTCAGTGCTGTTGTGTGTCTCTGTCTTTAAGGCCCACAATCCCTGGGCCTCTGGAAGGGCCTCTACTAACACCTGCTGACTTTCAGATTAGAGCCTTTTACCATATAGTTTTGATCTCAGAAGAAAAACCTGATTGATTGGTCTAATTAAAAATAATTTTTTAAAAAAATTTATTTTAAACTTTCAGATAGGGTTTTGCTAAGTTGCTAAATTCCCCAGCCTGGACTCAAACTTGTGATCCTCCTGCTTCAGACTCCCAGGGTGCTGGGATTACAGTCGTGCACCATCACACTTGGTTAGAAAAATCCTTTTGAAGAGGAGAACTATGTAAGTTTTCCCAGTCTCTTAATCCTTGGGACAAATGAACTTTAGAATAATCTTTAACACTTTTTTTACATCTTTGTTTGTTGTGTCTTAAATTTTAGATTTACCACATTGACTACCTTTGTGATCATCTAGGTTACCAGGTTTGAATCCCACCTCTGACCTGTGTGAGAATGTCGTTAGCCTCTCCATATCTCAATTTCCCCAGCTGAAAAATGGGGCTAACAAGGGGTACTACCCTGAGTCTGGACAGGAGCCGGCACAGGGAACACCGGGCTGCACCCATGCGGAGTAGGCGCTCAGACTCCAGAGCCTTCTGATGCTGACCCATTAACTCCCACTTGCTTCAGTTGGACACAGACAAGGTCAAGCTCTGCAGTGCAACCAAGCAGGCACCCTGAGGACAGGGAGAAGGGAAGCCAGCCTGACCTAAGGGACATCCATAGGCATCAGTGAGGTCAGAGCCAGGCCTGCTGAGGGTCCATGTGCAGCATGGCTGGGTAGAATGGGGCACTCAGCAGCATTCCCTCACCGCTCAGCACAGAAGCCTTCTGGAAGGAGGCAGCCGTGGCCTGGTCTCCCTGTTACACCCCACTGCGGTGACCTTGAGGCTGTGGCACAGAGAGTAGTCCTGGCCTGTCATTCCCTACTGTGTCCCACTCTCAATAACTGTCCCTGTCCTTGCCAATAAAATATTGGCAAACAGGATGCAGCAAATCATCAAGAAGATTATACACCACGACCAAGTGGGATTCATCCCAGGCATGCAGGGATGGTTCAACATACGTAAATCAGTAAATGTAATCCACCATATCAATAGAGCCAAAAGTAAGAATCACATGACCATTTCTATAGATGCAGAAAAAGCTTTTGATAAGGTCTAACACTCATTCATGATAAGAACCTTACAGAGAATTGGAATAGATGGTCTCTACCTCAGTATGATAAAGGCCATTTACAACAGCTGAGGAGTGGGACAGCTGAAAGAAAGCTAAATACTCAGAGCACAGTGTCCTGCTTTGAGGCCTTGCCTTGAATTTGGAAGTCCTGGGGAGAATGAACGAGAGGCCAAGTCCTGGGGACACTGAGGGACCTCAGTGCTTGCTAACCCCTACCCCACCAGCAGGCCCTGGGGCTCACTCCTTCAGCAGGCTGGGTGGGCCCTCCAACCAGATCTGCTGTGTACCGGTCCCAATACCTGGCAGCTGGCCCCCTGGGCCTTCCTTCCTGAGGCCCCTCCCATGCCAGTGTGGGCATTCCAGCCCAGGAATGCATCCTTTTGGCCAAAGTCAACAGAAGAATTGATTGGAGGGTGACATGTTGGGGGCTGGCTGACCTTGGTACCAGCTCTGACCATGGCACCTATTCACTGATGGGGGGCTTCCTGAGCCTTTCTCTTCTCATCCTGGAAAAGGGACCCCCATCACCCCCAGAAGGACTGGCTGCAGACCTGATGCACTGACAGAGGGTGCTCAGCCGATGCTGCAAATGGAGCCCGGGACAGGGTAAGCTGCTTCTGCACAGCTTCAGGTGCCTCCTTCTTCTGCAGCAGCACTGAGAGGCTCTAGCTGCCCCCTGGGTCCCTACTGGGTCCGCGGGTCTGGTCTCTGATCTACTAATAGGCTTGACAGCTTTCTCTCAACTTCACTCCAACTCCATGGAAGCTGACATGCTGAGCTGGCTCCCAGGACCCCCACTGCAACCTCCTAGGGGGCCTGCAGAGGCTGCAAGGAAAGCTAAAAGCTTTCCCAGGTTTGAACATTTGCATCCAAAGCAGCTTCTTTCATTTGAAAAGCAGAACTGAGGTGAGGTGAGGCTGCCTTTCTGTGGTTTGGGCCGCTCTACCAGGCAGGGTTGTGAGGATGCTGGGTTTGGTCCTGCAGCCAACACACCCTGAAGCTTATTTTTAATTCCTCCTTTTGGTGTAAGGGAGCTATGTGGCTTCTGTCACTGTCATCCAAAAGACATCAGGGTCCCCAGCACACATGGTCCTGGATGGGCCCAGTAGGTGCTGCCCTGGCCTGGTGGAGGGGCCTCATGGAGCAGTTTCCAGGACAGATGGCCTGGGTCTGTCTGCTTGGGAACGCACTTTGGCAAGCTACTGGACTTCTCTCACTTTCAGTTTCCCACTCCAGTATATAAGGAGGCTTAGTTTAAAAATCCCCAAGATCTCTTTTAACTCGTATTTAGGACTGCTAGTGCCAGAGAACTTGGTGAAATCTTGCTTTTGTTGAGATAAAAACTTCTGAGCTTCCCTCTACACAATGCCCAATTAGCTCTTTTAAAAGCTAAAAAGTGGAAACAACCCAAATTTCCAATCAACCGATAAATGAGTCAAATGTAGCATTGTTTACCTAATGGGAAAATATTGGGCTATTTAAAAAAAAGTATCAATACCTACTGCAACACAGATAATCCCTGAAACCATCATACTAAATGAAATCAGTAGCCGCAAAAGGACATATATCACATGATTTCATTTATACGAAATATTCAGAATGGATACATCCCAAGAGACAGGAAGTAGATTGGTAGTAGCCAGGGCCTAGGGAAGGGGCAGAGAAGGTAAAGGGAGGAACTGCTAATGGCTATGGGACTTTTGAAGGGAATAAAAACGCTGAATTCCCATATTGCACTGAGTTCCCACATCAAGAAAACAGAATGATGGCTGAAGAACCTTGTGAATACCTGAAAAGCCACTGAACTGTGCACTTTACAGCTTCTCTGTTTTAGAGTACTTGGGATGGAGCCCGGGACCTCCTGCCTGCTGGGCCACACAACGGCACAGAATGGTATACGTTAAAGGTATGAATAATACTGTAAGTGAATTACATCCCAATAAAGCTGTTATATCAAGAAATAAAAACGCTCAGCCAGCGGTCGTTTTGGGCTATTTAATATGATGCTGGCTGTTGGTTTGTTGTAAATGGCCTTTATCATACTGAGGTAGAGACCATCTATTCCAATTCTCTGTAAGGTTCTTATCATGAATGAGTGTTAGACCTTATCAAAAGCTTTTTCTGCATCTATAGAAATGGTCATGTGATTCTTACTTTTGGCTCTATTGATATGGTGGATTACATTTACTGATTTACATATGTTGAACCATCCCTGCATGCCTGGGATGAATCCCACTTGGTCGTGGTGTATAATCTTCTTGATGATTTGCTGCATCCTGTTTGCCAATATTTTATTGAGAATTTTTGCATCTATGTTCATTAGGGAGATTGGCTTGTAGTTCTCTTTTTAAAAAATAGTTGGATCTTTCTCAGGTTTTGGTATTAGAGTAATATTTGCTTCCAGGAATGACTTAGGAAGAATTGCTTCCCTTTTGATTTCATCGAAGAGTTTGAGGAGTGTCGACATTAAGTCTTCTTTGTATTTCTTACAGAATTTCACAGTGAATCTGTCTGGGCCTGGGCTCTTCTTTGTTGGTAAGGACTTAATTACATATTCAATTTCATTAATAGAAATTGGGTTATTCAGCAGTTTTACATCTTGACCCAGCTTTGGTAGTTCATATGTTTCTAGGAATCTGTCCATTTCTTCTGTGTTATCAAACCTATGACAGTAGAGAAATAAGTATTGATGATCTTCTGTATTTCCACAGAGTCTGTAGTGATTTCAGCTTTTTCATCCCTTATTGCGTGAATTTGAATTTTTTCTTTCCTTTTTAAAATAAGGTTGGCTAGGGGCTTATCAATTTGATTTATTATTTCAAAGAACCAACTCTTGATTCATTGATTCTTTGTATTGTTTTCTTAGTCTCTATTGCATTAATTTCTGCTCTGATCTTTATAATTTCCTCTCTTCTTTTGGCTTTGGGCTTGACTTGTTCTTCTTTTTCTAGATGTTTGAGGTATAGTATCAGGTTGTTTATTTGTGTTAGTTCTGTTTTCCTGATGTGGGAACTCAGTGCAATAAATTTTCCTCTGAGGACCACTTTCATTACATCCCACAGATTCCGTAAGTTGTATTTGTATTTTTGTTTGCTTGTAGATATTAATTTCCTCTGTGACTCACTGATTGGTCAAGAGTGTATTATTCAATTTCCATGTGTTTGTGGGGTTTTTGCAGTTTCTTTTATCATTAATTTCTAGTTTTATGACACTATGATCTGATAACATGCATGGGATAATTTCAATTCTTTTACATTTACTTAAATATGTTCTGTGGGCTAGGATATGGTCTATTTTAGAGAATGTCCCATATGCTGCTGAGAAGAATGTATATTCTGATGTTGTTGGGTGGAACACTCTGTATATGTTCACCAAGTCCATTTGTTCACAGGTATGATTCGGTTCTGTTATTTCTTTGGTGATTTTCTGTTTGGTTGATCTGTCCCTTTGTGTCAATAGCGTGTTAAGGTCTCCTGTTATAACTGTGTTATTGCTTATTTGATTTTTCATTTCTGTTAATACTTGCTTTGTATAGCTGGATGCTCTGGAATTTGGTGCATAAATATTTAAGATTGTTATCTCTTCCTCTTGCAGTTTTCCCCTGACTAGTATGTAGTGACCTTCTTTATCTCTTTGGATCATTCTTGGTTTGAAGCTCACATTGTCTGCAAACAGAATAGCTACCCCTGCTTTTTTTTGAGTTCCTGTTGCATGGAGTATTGCTTTCCATGCTTTGGCTTTCAGTCTATGAGTTTCCTTTTGGGTTAGATGGGTTTCTTGTAGACAGCATATGGTTTGATGTTGTTTCTTGATCCATTCTGCCAGTCTGTTTCTTTCAATTGGTGAATTGAAGCCTTTTAAATTAATGGCTATAACTGTTATATATTGGTTTATTGTTGACATGTTAGCTTTCTGCTGTATCTTTACCCTTTCATTCTGTTTAATTGTCTGCCTTGCTAAGTGGTTTTTTTTTTTTCTTATGTCTATCTAGAATGTCTTTCAGTATTCTTTGCAGGATTGGTTTGGTGATCATGAAGTTCTTCAGCTGTTCTTTGTCATGGAAGTATTTTATTTCTCCATCCATTTTGAAGGACAGTTTTGCAGGGTACATCAGTCTGGGTTGGAAGTCATTTTCCTTTAAGATCTGAAATACTTTACTTCATGCTCTTCTTTAATTCATTATTTGTGTTGAGAAGTCTGCTGTGATCTGATAGATTTTCCTTTATAGGTGATCTGTCTTTTCTCTCTAACAGCTTTTAATATTCTGTTCTTATGTTGGATTTCTTGGATGGTGATTATTATATGTCTGGGTGTAGTTTTATTTTAGTTATGGCTATTTGGAGTTCTGTATGCTTCACTAATCCATATGTCAGTTTCCATTCTCATGTTTGGGAAATTTTCAGCTATTACTTCTGTAAATAGCCTCTTGATATCATTTGTGTTGTCCCCTTCTTTTTCATTGATCCCTATTAATTTTATGTTGTTTTTCTTTGAATCATCTTGCAGCTGTAGAATTATTATTTCCTGATTCCCTGTTATTTTTAAAAGGTCTTTCCCTTCCTGTTCACTAGCTGCAATCTTGTCTTCGAGGTCTGAAATTCTATCTAGAATTTTTGATTTCCTGTATATCTATTTGAATCTGCTTCATACATTCTATTTGTTTCTTATACTGTTCATTCAGGGTTTCTATCTTTTTTGCATTGTTCTTGTAATTTTTTAACTGTGTCTTCTTTAGATATGTTCAGCATTTCATTCACTACTTTTATCATTTCTTCTTTTACCTGGGAGATTATTTCTGATTTGAGTTCTTTTATAGCTTCCCGGAGTTGCTTCTTTATTTCAGTTGATATCACTTCAGGTGTACGGCTTGTATTTTCTTCTATGTACATGGCTCCTAGGCCTTCTTGGGATGGGCTGGAGGCTTGAGATTGCATTTTGGTCTTTTGTCTTATTATTTTCCTATATTTCCATGTTGTGAGTGATGTTCCAAAGCTCCCCCAAGGTGTGTTGGAAA
The DNA here is from genome assembly GCA_004027455.1 of Hydrochoerus hydrochaeris. NCBI lineage: Eukaryota > Metazoa > Chordata > Mammalia > Rodentia > Hydrochaeridae > Hydrochoerus > Hydrochoerus hydrochaeris. The sequence continues at coordinate 9,766 of PVLA01004785.1, forward strand.
TCACCTCCTATGCCCTCAGCTCATGGGACTGAATGAAGGTTGCTGAGCGTGGCCCAGTCAGGCCTGCAGGACCTCCTGTGCCACCTTCGGTGTACTAGGAAGCTGGGTGGGCTCCAAACTGTTGCAGGTGATGGTCCAAAGCTCTCCCTGGGCTAGTGCTGGCACGCTGGAACTAACCTTGTGCGGCCTCTGCTCCCTGGATTGAAAGAAGGTCGCTGGGCATGGTCCAGTCAGGCCCACGAAACCTCCTGGGCCTAGTTCAGTGTTTCAGGAAGCTGGGTGGGCACTTAACTGCTCAGCCAGCGGTTGTTTGCAGGGTTTGTGTACTGACACCTCAGTGGTACAGAGAGTAACTGGCAAGGGCGCATCTTTGAAACGCCAAATCTTTGAAACGCCAACCTAAGCTTAGGATGCAGTGGATGAAATGTGCAACCTGAGGCAGCTGCCACAACTGAGGCAAAAACAAGCTTGTTTTTACACTAAGCACTGTGTGACTCTGGGGCTGGGGCCAGACAGAGCCAGGAATGGAAACCCACATGTCAATGGGCCATAGCATGTACAGTTTCTCTATGGTTTTTCCAGCTGAGAGGAAAGAATGATACATGGAGCTGTGCAAGGCTCCATTTCTGCAGTACCCGGTTATTGGGTTTGGAGGAACCAAGAAGTCTCCCCCTTCCCCACCAGCAGGGCTGTCAGAAGCCAAGGAAGACCGAGGAGTGAAGAGGGAGAAGGGCGTCTCCTGACTGCGAGTTCTGGGTTTTATTACAATACAGGAAGAGAAGTGTGAGCGGTTCTGTCCAAGTCCCCAAGACAGCACATGGACTGCCAGCCCAACTCAACATATCACACTGGAGTCGATGCAGACGGTTATCTGTGTGCAAACCGGGAGACACTAGCAACCTGGACAGAGGCAATCAACTTCCTCAACATCTCCGATGGACGGAGGACAAAAGGATTCGCTTGGTGGGTAACAATGTTGCCCCCCATGCAACTCTGAGGTCAGAATGCCAGTGTGCAAATCCAACAGTGCCCGCTCCTCCTTTATGACACGGGACAACCCCAGCTGTGAAGCAGGAAAAACATTGGTGCCTACCTCCCCAGGGTCGTCCTAAGGACAGAATAGTGTGACACATGCAGATCACCCCGCCCGGCCCAGAGTGAGCTTTCGGTTAGTTTGATGTCCTGCTCTTGTCCCAGGAGCTCCCAGGGCTGGACTTCAGCTTCTCCAAGGAGGCCAGCTGAACTGCGTCACAGAGAAGGGACATCTCCAAAGCCACAAGCCCATTATGTGACAGCCCTGGGGCCCATGGTGTGGGACTCTGCTCCCTGCTGGACTAGCCCTTGATGGCAGCCGCAGTTCAGGAAGCACAGGGTGAAGACTGGCTTCCCATGTGATGGCTGTGTGACTTGGGAAGTCCCACAGCCTCTCTGAGCCTCAGTTTCCCCTCTGTAAAGTGAGGACAATGGCTGTACTCCCCCAAGGTGGCTGTGAGGGTTAAGTGGAGGTACAAAGCATGCAGAGGCAGCACATATGCTAGCATGAGCTGCTCGGGCGGAAATTTCTTTCCAGTTAGTCACTGGGTGACCAGGGACACGCCACCTAACTGCTCTGTGCTTCCTTTCCTCTTTTGTAAAATGGAGATAACCATCATCCCACCTCAGGTTATTTTGAGACTTCAGTGAGAGAACATACATGTAATTCTTCAAACGGCATGACATCTAGAAACCCTCCAAGCTCCTGAACTGCGACCCTGCTTCCCTAGGGCATGCTGAGGCCCTAATCCCTCAAGTGACTCAAGTGACTGTCTTTGGAGACAGGCCTTCAAGAAGGACTTAAGGTTCAGTGGGGTTGTAGGAGTGGGGTCCTAATCCTTATATGGAGAGAAGTGGGAGAGATCTCGCTGGCTCTGTCTCCAGGTGCGTATGTGGAAGAAAAGCCGCAGGACAGCCAGGAAGGGGCCCTCAGCAGAACCCGACCACGCAGGTACCTAATCTCAGACTTCCAGCCTCCAGAAGTGTGAGAAACTGAATTCCACTGCTAAAGCACCTGCCCAGACTATTCTGCAATGACAGCCCCAACTGGCTGACATGGAGCTCCGTAAGAACGGTCTGTTTTGCCCTGTGTCTAGGATACGGCAGGTCCCTGGTTGATATGGGCTGCTGTAACAATAGCGGGCAGGCAGGAAAGTCAGCATCCTGGTGAGCCCAGTGTGATTTCCTTTCCCTAAGGAGCAGGAGAGAAGGGTCAAGGTGAGGCCTCCATGGACTCACAGGATATCCTGGATCATCAGACACCCACAAACAGCAGCTTGTGTCTGGGGTTTCCCAAGCTGAGCCCAGAGACAGAGCTGGGGGTATAGTCCATGGCTTCATGGGAGACAAAGCTCCCCCTTTTCTCTGGGAAGCTTCATTCCCAACTTCGGGAAACCCTGGTGCTATGATCCATCCTAAGGACCCAGGACCCCATCATCCGTATGGCGCACGCTCAGAGCCACCCTGCATCCCTCTGCCATCGTGAATCCAGAACCAGAGATGAGCCAAAAAAGCAGGTGGGGGGCACGGCTGGGTATGGGGACCTTTCTCTGGGCACAAGGGCTCACTGGCTTGCTCTAACTTCCTGTGAACCACTGCCGAGGCTACTCTGACTTCTCCTGGCTGCTGTATACCCTGAAACAGCAGCCGCCAAACTCTGTTCCCATGCCCTGCTCTGTCCACAAGACCAGGGAAGAGAAGGAAGCAACTTGTGGTTTCCAAGGGCAACCCTGAAAACACATCTGCAGGACAAAGAGAGCTGTCCCTGCCATACTGGAACCCAGGCCTGTTCCTGAGGGCAGGAAGGAAGCTTGATCACTTGGCTCGATCAGGACAGGGCCCAGGGGACCACCCCAGAGGCTTGGGCCTAGGGAGGAAGAGAGGCTAACCACAGCAAGAAGGGCACCCTGAGAGGAGGAGTCGCTGGAGCAGAGAGCCTGGGAGCAGGAGGACCAGGGCCATCAGGTCCCCACCCTCACAAGATAGTTGCATTCGGGAGTCCATAGACCCTACAGCCCATCCCTGAGGAGCACCAGATCCTAGGACAAGGATGTGGGGAGGGGTGGTTGGCTTGGGGGTCTCTTCACCCACTTCTGCCACACTCCAGGCTGAAAGGAAATTGAAAGACATCCTTTGACCTGGTGGTCTCACTGTGCAGAGCAGGAGCTGACCCCTTCTCTGGTTTTTTTTGCAGATGCCTGGCCATGGCAGCATAGGACTGAGGTGACAGTGGAGGGTAACATGGGACCAAGGTGACAGTAACCATGGTTCCACTGGGCCCCATGTCTGCACAACGGGGATGCAGAGCTGGAGAACACATACACAGATCCCCACATGGCACCTCTTCACCCACTGACTGCCTCAGTTATTTCTGAGATGGGGTCTGCAGCTCCCAGCTGGGGCCATGCTGGGATTTCCTTCTGCTGGGTCCTGCTGCTGTCCTTTGGGGTCACCAGCTTCTCTGGGGCTGTCGGAGACATCTTCTCCAGACCCTGGTTCCCCATGTTGAGTGAGCCATTTGGACACACAGATGAGGGAGGAGTTCCACAGGGTCCTGGCTGGGTAGCACGTTCCCCACCTTTCGGTATGGTGGACCCGGGAAAGAACCCCCGAGAGTCGGACCTAGCTCAACAGGGGATCTGAAGAAGATCTCTGTTTCCTGTCTAGGACTGTGGAGGACCCCCTTGGGTCCTGAATCTTCTCCACCGTGAAGTCCTGAGCTCCTCCATTCTACCAATATCCGCCAAACGCCTGCTGTGTGCAGGCATGGGGGACAGGGATGCCTGTCTGTGCAGCTGGCATGTTAGTAGGGGAGGACACACAAGAAAAGAAATAAAGTATTTTAGATAATGGCACCTGAGGAGACCACAGTAACATTTAAGAAGAGCATGAAGAGAGAACGAGCCACACGCGTAATGGGGGAAGTGTGTTCCAGAGAAGGGCAGTGCAAAAGCCCTGAGGCAGGAGCACTGCTGGTGTCTGGCAGAGGCAGCAAAGGGGCTGGTGTGACTGCAGCAGAGAACATGGGGAGAAGAAAAGATGAGGTCCACAAGGAGCGAGATGACACCAGGCCCACGGGTCCAACTGCAAGTGAGAAGGGTAGGTTACTGACGCCTGGTTCCACAGCCCAGTAGCCCCACAAACTTACCCGGCACGGAGAAGGGGGACAGGAAGACCGTCTCCACCACCTCTGGCTCCGGGGGTGGTGGCTGGGGTGGTGGCTGCTGCTCCTGATCCTGCTGGGGGTCCTCGGGGTTCTCCCCAGGAACATTCCCATTCTCCATGCTCTCGTGCCTCCCGTTCTGGAGCGGCTTGCTGCTCACACTGTTGGCTGAGTTGATCAGTCTCTGACGCTGCAGGGACAGGGGCGAGGCAGACACCAAGGCCGCTGAGACAGCGTCCCAGTCACCCTGCTCCTCACGCGCCGCTCTTTCTTATGGGTTTCTAGAACCTTCCCTCGGTGGTTTCCTGTCCTCCTCGGCATTTGCTATGGTCGGGCCTTTTGATGTGAGCCAGTTTGGTGAGCGTGGGGCAGTATTGGGATTGTGGTTTTATTTGCATTTCCCTGGAAGTCTAATGCCGCTGGGAATCTTCCTGGGTTGCTGGCCGTTTGGATCACATCTAAATGTCCTTCACTTCTATCGACTGTGGATTTCCCTAACCTGGCCTTGGTCTCCACGCTGAGTGTCCTCCACCAAACCCAGCCCCTTCCTTCCCCCATCTCATGGTGACTACTGTCAAAGGCGGCCTCTGGTCTGGCCGCCCTAGGCTGCTTGTCCATGCCTGGTCTGTGGCTTTCTGCTAACTCAGGTGTGGACAGAGGCCACATTTAAATAAATCCACAGGCCTCTGTGTTCAGGGGGAAACTGCTGACCTCTGCTCAGCTCAACTTTATCTGGTTTCCAGTGAGATATTTATGGACCAACTTGGACCTCATGGCAATGATCATCACCTGATGGGCAAGACAGCAAGGGACAGCAGATGAGTCCCAAGGCAGTAACACCCTCTAACTGCTTGCTGAGCACCTGTCCCTGTGGTTAGCGGGGAAAGGCCATTGTCATTGAAAGTGGAGTCTTGTTACTGCTCTAAAAGGAAGAGGCACTGACCATTACCATGTTGGCTTTTGGCAGGGACCCCTCAATAATGAGGTCTACAGTGGCATGGAAATTTTTAAATTGTTTTCTGGAGATTACAACACTTGGTCCACCATGGAGCCTGAGACCTAGACGCAGACATGTAGGCGTGGTATTTTGCTACTTAAGCAGGGTTAAATGAATGATCATCTTGGAGTCCAAGCAGCTGGGCAGAGTCAGAATTATGGGAGGAGAGCAATGTGAATGGTGGAGACGGGGGAGGCTCATGGCTCCAGCTAGCAGGAGTCAGCAGAGGACTGTGCCTGGAAAACTACCTAAAATGGGTAAGGTTATATTAAATGAGGTGTAAGTTAGGATACAAGGGAGGTGACGGAACCACATGTTGAGACAGAAACTAGACGGGAAGGACTGGAAGCTTGTCCTGCCCAGGGAGAGTGGTGAACAGTTGGAAGAAAGGTCATACTCAAGGGCAGAATCGGGGTGACAACTGCGGCCTGCTACCATGTGGAAGGGAGATTAACAGGCAACTCGAGCAGGAGGCCTGGACATACGAGGGATAATGTCAGAGAAAGAAGGAGCAGGGGATGGGACTAGACTGACCCCTGACAATCTGTGCAGTCTCCTCTTCGCAGCCCAGGCTTGGATTTGGGTGGGGGAACTTCTGGACCCCTTGGTAACTCATCTTGGTGGCGTTGGGTGGGGACATTACAATGAGACCAGGTGCTGCTTCCTTTTATGTCCTCTGCCTTGCATGACCAAAGAAGCCATGCATCCTGGGCGTTTGTGCTAGGAAATGACTTCAGCCTGGTCTACTTCTGCATAACTTCCTGGGGTGAAAATGACTGAAGTGGGTGCAGGGAGAATGATGATGAGAGAAAGAGCTGTAACAAGCCAGGACCATCCCCGGCCATTTGCTGGGGACTCACCTCATTAATTATGATCCTGCTGGCCATCCGTAGTCGAGTCCTGGGCCCAAACTTATTGGTGATCATGATGCGTAAGCCGGCCTCCGGGAAGCTGAACTTGGGGGGGCTGGAGCTCATGATCTCATCCACCATCACCACGGGGTTTTTGCCATATTGTGGCCTCTCCTTCACTATGGAGCACAATGCTATGATTAGTGCTGAGCTCTCTGATAGCACCCGAGGGCTGGGGCCACTGGCTTCCCCTCGCCTTGTGAATGTCTAAGGTTGGAAACCCATAGCTGTGGGCCACCTGAAGGTCTGGAGGCCTTTTCAAAGTGGATCCCTGGTTCTACAACCCCTATAGCAGCACCACGTGTTGGACAGAGCCCAGGACGTCTACATCTCCTGCTACAGGACCAGTCACTGGCAGGCACATGACATTCGACCTCTCCATCAGTTGGTGCCCATCTCCCTCTTCTCTGGGCCAGCCTTGCTGACGGCCAGGGCCCTTCCACTCCTCACCTAAGCCTCACAGAGCAGCGCACCTGCTGTTCAGACAGCATTGCACTAGATATGAACTGCTGGCAAGCCCTTTGCTGCATCCTGGGGTCACCCTCCAAACACTGCTTCTAACCTCATTTTCTTCATGCCAGCACTGAGGTCAAAGATTTGGATCCCAGGCCCTGCACTGGGCAACAGAGTCCCAGGAGAAGAGCCTGCTAATCCCAGAGTGCAGGGTGAGCTGCGGGCTGAGCCCCATGTGTTCTCTCTGACCCTTTCCTTCCCCTCGTGAAGCTGAAGAGAGCTCCCAGCCCTGGCCCTCTTCCTTGCCACTTCCACAAACAAGCTGAGTGCTGGTGCTCGGGATATCTGACATTGGCCTCCAGTTCCCCCGAACCATTGCTCATGAACACAGCACACAGAAGCAGGCAGTGATGTCCCCTCTATAGCTCTGTGAAGAAAGAGACGGCTGTCCCTCCACCCTGCTTACCAGATCCCATGTAGTAGGGTAGCCAGGGAAGGTCCAGAGAGCAAACCCATGCAAGAGTTAATGGCACAAAGATGCATAAACGGCACCACACACACACACACACACACACACGCATGTGCAGACGCACATACCCCACCAAACAGGCAGCAAGGCTCAGCAGACAGGAGGCGTGTGGGTTAGAAGACACAGCCGGGAGGCCCATGCATTTGTGGAGGTGGACACTAACCTCCAACAAGGCGTGCGCTGTTGGGCTGGGCTCGTGGTAGGTTTATTTATTGTTTAAATGCAAATGTTATTGCTGGGATGAGAGCAGATTACTTACAATTTAGAAGAGGAGGAGAGTTAAGGAGACAGAGGCCGACAGAGATTGCCAGAGATGATTAGCGTGCGGTGGAGTCTGGGGCAGCATTCTTGATGGTGGCGAAGATGCCAGGGGGTTATTGAAGGAGGGTGTTAGTAGGGGGCTTCTTCCCCAGGAAGCCTGGGTGCTTGGGGCCTCCGTCTCAGAGGGCGAGGACACCAATACTGCAGGCTCCAGGATCTGTTCTGTGGAACCAGCCCTGTCACAGAGGCTGCTTGGGAACCAATGGGCTCAGAAGGATGGAGTCTTGTGAGGCAGGAGCCATGGCACCTGCTCCTGGGACATTCCATCCTGGTGCCACCCATCATGTGATACCACACGGTGGTGTGTCCAAGCTAGGGACAGCTGCCATGAGGGTCACACAATGATGGCATGTTTTCCTAGCACCTCAGCCTGAGGTTGAGTGTTTTCTCCACCTTCCTGTTCAAGTCATGTCTGGGGCAGGCTGCATGTCCTCTAGTGAGTTTTCTGAGCTAGGCCAGCTTGGGACATGTGGCAGTTGATGATCAGGTGGCTCAGGTTCTGAGAAAGGCCACATGGAAACCAGCCAGCACCTTGATCTAGTAAGCTGAGTTCCACGATCCTATGAACACTTCAGTATAAAATGGCATTTTACAAGAGAGGTAGGGACAGGGCTTTGTTTCCCCTTCTCCTGCCAAGACATTGAATTTTGTATTTTTAAATTTTATGTGGAAACCACTCAAAGTGATAAGGGTTGAGTAAGTTCTTTATATATATATGTATATAATGTATATATGTATGTATACGTATTTTGTGTGCTAGGATTAAACCCAGGGCCTCATGAATGTTAAGCAAATGCTCTACTGTGAGCTACATCCCCAGCACAAGAGTGGTTTTCTGTAAAAATCCACCAGCTGGCAGTCCTTTCTCTCCTTCTGGTGTGGTGGCTGGAGAGCCACCTGCCTGGAGACTGAGGATGAGGACAGAACTCTAATGTCATCTCCAGCCAGAAGTTTCCATGGCAATATCCTCAGCCCAGGCAAATCTCCGCAGATGGCTCTCTTGCCTCTCTTTCCTGGTGCATCCCCCGCCAGCCTTCTTACAGCTAAGCAAACACCACTCTGTACACACCTCAAAACCATGACTCTCCCTCCTTATTTGGGATGAGTGTGACCAAAGGTAAGAGCATGACACTGTAGGAGTGTGTATGTGCACGTGCATGTATGTGTGTGTGTGTGTGCGTGCATGTAAGGGAAGGAGATGGCTTCCATGACAAGTGTCCCCACTCCTGTCTGCTCAGCCTTACCTTGCCTCAGCAATGGCACGGAAGGGTCATCATAGCTACTGTCATAGAAGTCATTACCATCTTCCAGCTCGCCGTTGGCTGGGTTGCCATTGGCAATGCTCTTTTGCTTGGTGGTGAAAAAGGCTTGCATCTTCACATTGTACCTGCAAGGCAGGTGAGGCAGGGGTCAGGGCACAGGAGGGGTCCCTGCTGACCAGGTGGGTGGCATTTATCTCCTGGATCTTGTGCTCCACCCCAGTCTGTGCAGTCAGCATGATTCTGGGCAACCAGGGAACTCTTGATAGAGCCCACAGGGGTCTCCAAACAGGACTCCCCCAACAACGCCCAGGCTGGGGACACCTGCTCCTACTGGATACAAGGGGCTTCCTGAGGGGAGCAGAGACCTTCTGCCCAAGGAACGACTGAATCCTACTCTTGGTATTTTACAAGTCTGTTCTAATAAAAGGAGCTCAGCTCAGCCTAAGGGACAGGCTCAAAGGAGGCATTGCTGGCTTGCATGCCTTGTCCCCAGCAGTAACTCTGGTTCACATGGCTCCTCCTGCATCATTCACAGCCACCACCACCATGCCCTGAGAGGCTTCTAACTATTGGGAATTCAGAGAGGGGACCGCTTGAGGACAATTCTCTTGTAGTTTATCACCCATTTTAGTTTCATGAAAACATCTATGAGGATTCTCATAACCACCAGAATGCTGTCCTCCTCCTTTAATTACCCACCTGTGAGGGAGAAGGGAAAGCAGAATGTGATTTGGTCCCTGAATAGTTTTGTGGGGGTTTTGGTGAGGAAAAAAAAATATATATAAAACAAAAAATGCCAGTATAACGACTGCCCACATTTAAGTGCACACTTAAGTGGGATTAATTACATGCACACTATTGTGCACCCATTGCTAGTATTTCCCAGACATTTTATCACCCCAAGTGGCAACTCTACACCCACTGATCAATCGTCTTCCATTCCTCCAGCCCCCGCTGTGACCTCTGATCTATGTGTGACTCTATAAAGTTGACTCTTCTAGATACCACATGTGCATGGGCTCATGCAGCATTTGTCCTGAGTGTCTGGCTCCTTCCACTTAGCAGGGTGTATTCAAGGTTCTTCCGTTCAGCTGTGTGCACAATCCATACTTGAAGGAATGTGTCAGAATCGCATTCCTCTCTATGGCTAAGGTTCCTTGGGGTTGTGAGATGGTTTGGGTTCAACCCAGAACACAGTGTCCACGAACCCCAGGATTATGAGTGAGGGCCTCTGCCGCTGGGCAAAGCAGAAGCCCTGAGAAGTTAAGCTGCTTGGCCTTTGGAAGAGTAGCATTGAGTGATCAGGACATTTACTAAACCAGCAGAAAAAGACTGGTTATTCTGTCAGATGGGGGAGCTGCCCACAGCGGGGTGGGACAGAGGTCCTTGCTGGTGACTCATCTGGGGAGCAGTGTCATTCTTTATACACTGGCCACTCCGCATGACTCCCCTGATTGTAGACAGGACTTCCAAAACAGTGTCTGATCATCCATCCCCACACCGGCTGCCCCCAGCCGGGTTCCATCAGACAACAGGGGCTGCCCCAAAGTGACTCAGAATCCAACAGGATTTTCCCTGCTCTATGCAATGATGAGAGCAGGACGGGCTGGAGGGGAGAGGGACTTACTTCATGATCAGAATGTAAAACACGTACAAGATGATGAGCACCAGGCCTTCCCACCTGGAAGAGACGAGGGAGAACAGTTTGGGACTCACCGGTGCAGGGTGGGTGGCAGGCTGGATGTCCTTCCCTGCCCTGGCTCCACTGCCCAGCACCGGACAGGTCAATGAGTGCGATGCCCCAGCCTGAGGCTGCCTCACCACTGAGAGTCCTCATGGTGACTGACAGAGAGAGAACGCTAAGGGGCCACTTCTCAACTAGTGGGGTACACAGGACCCAGGTGAAGCCCACACACCCCAGAGACCTAGGAAAAGGGAGGATCGGGGCTGCCATGCCCTGGGGTTTGTGGACTGAACTCTTAGGAAACCTACAATCACTCAAGACTCTGGCCAGGGACCAGACAGGCTGTGGGTTCAGCAGAAGGGGCTCAAGTTCCCAGGGAAAGGTGGGGCAGGGCACAGGCGCCTCCTGGGCTATACTCAGCATAGTACGATGGTGACAGGGGTTTTTCTAGAAAGCACTATTGCTCTTCTCTTGTGAATGCCCCCATGGGTGAGGGAATCTGTGCTTCTGACCACAGCCCCTGAGCCATTTTGTTCATCTGACTGATGCATACGGAAGCCCTGATGTGCCCAGCGTGGGTGACAGTCATTTGGGAAGTGCTTCCTTCACTTGCCTGGAGCCTGCTGACCACCACTCACCACCCAACTCCATCTGCACCTAAGGAAACTGAGACCAAGGGTGGAGAGGCTTTATGCAGTCACACAGTAGGTCAGGGGCCAGGATGAGACCAGAACCAGGTTTCTCTGGGTGCATAGCACACAATCGATGCCCTTACAGTCTGAGGATTGCCACCAGTGGTCACCTACAGGTTCTGGATCATGGTAACGGGCAGGTAAAGTGTGCGCATGTGAGTGTGAGATGCATTCACATGCTTCGGAATGGAGCTTAGTGCCAGCCTGTCCCTCAGAAGCCCGTGCTTTACATGTCTTACAGAGCTACTCCCCAGTTGGATGTCATAAAAATGAGTTCTTGTGTTGTCTCTTTAAAATTTTTAAAAATTTTAATGTAACACAAGTAAATATTAATAAAGAAAATACTCAAAAGCACTCTTCTATGAAAAATAACATTTTGTAGTAAAATAATTACAGAACAACCATAGTTAAGGCCTGTGTACCATAATTTTAAAGGAATGGCCAGAGAGTCTGTGTATTTTCTTCTAGAATTCGTTTTTTTAAAACCAGGTGTGGTGGCACGTGCCTGTAATCCCAGCACTCTGGGAGGCTGAGGCAGAAGGATCATAGATTTGAGGCCAGCCTAGGTGACTTAGTGAGACCCTGTGTCACAATATAAAGGCTGCAGATGTAGCTTAGGGAAAAGACCCTGGGCTTAGTGCCCTGAACCACACACACACACACACACACACACACACACACACACACACACTAAATAAAATAAAATAAAATAAAATTTTGGATTTGATAGACCTTACTTTACCAAAATTGATTCTCACATGAGGCATGCGGGGAACTCTGCTGCAGTGCTGTTTGGTCTCTGCTGCCTACAACTCCCTCCCTCCACTCACTGCCTTGTCCTGCCTTCTGTCACAGCTTCGTTCCTGAAATAGGTGTGTTACTGGATCCTCCTTGTGCAAAATACCACAGTGGTGGTGCTGTCATCATTTTAGCTCTGTAATAAATCTTGGCATTTGGCAGGGTGGGAATGCAGAGGGAAATGATGTTTCTCATTTTGAAAGGATAAAGCCAAGATTTTTTAGGATGACCACCCTTTCTCAAGTTACAAGCTTAGGTTTATAAAAATGATTCTAAAAAAGATTCAACCAACTCAACAAAGGAGGATGCTGGGAACTAACCCCCTCCCACACCTGCCCCCCCCAAAGCAATGTAAAATACACTTTAAAAACTTACCACACGATTTCTTCATCATAGATAAACTGGAAGACAAAAGAAACAAAAGCAGACTCATTTATTCCAAATAAAGGACAATGCAGACCCCTAAGCACCCAGAGCCAACTCACAGCAGCCTTGTGCCGCATTTTACAGTAAGCAGTGTCCTGTTCCGTCTCTCAGCCAGCAGCCAGGCCAGCTGTGTGCTGCAACTGCAGCCCTGGCCTCGGGCGGGGTGGGGGGTCTTCCCACGAGAAGTGGCCTGGGCTTTGTTACAGCCCAAGCTGCTTCTGGGTGCTGAGCTGCTTCTGGGTGCTGATCGGGGAGGAGCCTCCTCTCCTGGGGACAGAGCTGTTAAAATCAAGGAATCTCAAATAGTGAAAAGGTTTCTATTTTAATACATATGAGGGAGCTGTGTGTGAAGGGGTAACTCCTTTGGGAATTGCAAAGGGGAAGATCCAGCTTGTATTACTGAAGGGGAGTGACAGTGGGGACAGTGGCAGTGCTCATTGTGAAAATTAAATGTAGGCAACTTGCCTAGCCCAAGGGGCACCCAATGGCTGGTGTGGTATCATTCCCGGGCATGTCTGTGGATTGCATTGATTAAGGAAGACCTGCCCCCTCCCAACCATCTAATCAGCTGAGGGGCTGGAGAGATCAAAAAGGCAGAAGAAAAGTGAATCTGTACTTGGGATTTTACCCTCTGTCTCCATCTCTTTCTCTCTAGGAGCCGGAGAACCTTCATGCTCTTGCCTTTAGACGTCAGAATTCCAGGGGCCTTGGGCTTTGGACTCCAGAACTTGTACCTGTAGACCTCTATGTTCCCACACCTTTGGCCTAGGCCATGCTACACATCTCCCTGGGTCTCTAACATGCAGAGGGCATCACGGAACTTCTCACCTTAAAATCACCAGAGCCAGTACCAAACAAATCTCTCACTGTCCATCCATCCATCCATCCATCCATCCATCCATCCATCCATCCATCTATTAGTTGCTTATTGGTTTTGTTTCTCTGGAGAACCTACTGATTAACACATTCAACAACTCCTACCCAGTATTTCCAGCACAAAGCACAGGTAAATGCTCGTTCTTCAGTTGGGGGAGGACTCCTGTGACCACCCCAGCATCATTCACTGTGGAAGGAAGGTAGGGAGGAGCCTATTCCCATCAATCTGATCTTGGACACACAAGGGTCCCCAACGTATAATACCAGGATAGGCAGGGAACATTTTCTGGCCTTGGGTCCATTGTGTCCCTCTCCTGATTGTCACAGTGGGTGACACACATAGGAGCTGGTTCAGGAAGTCATTTCTGAGAAAGTCACCAGTCAGAACTCAAGGCTCTGAGGAAGGCACATGCAACAGAAGTGAGGACTGGACTGTCTTGGTGGAAGCTGGGGACATTTACAGGGATGGTTTTAGCTCTTTTACCCAAAGGAGCACCACTGGCATTTAGAGGGAGTGAAGAACAGAGATGTGGAGCAGTGTGAGGCATGTGAGACAGTTCCCCTGCATGAATTTTCTCTACATTTGATACATGTCTTAAATGTCCTGATAAATATTCAGCCAGCTGAAAAACAGTGACCTGAACTTTGAATTTGACTCCAATTTACAAATCAAATTATTTTTAACAATTTTTAGAAAATACTGAATTTGCTAGTAAGGTTATTGTCATGTAAAGTAGAGGATAGAATGCATTTTGGTCTGTTCAGAAGTTTAGCAGGGGTCATTCATTATTTTGGAAACACGTCATGATGTCAGTTGACTCAATGGACGTCAGGCTGCATTTGTGGGCGAAGGCTCAGAGACTGCACAGGGCAGCAGTTACTTCACAGGATCTTCTACTATCTTCATGCTGAAACATTTACATACTGAAAGGTGGATTATTTTACTATAAGTTAAGTTTACTTCTTCCTTATAAAACAATTAGGGTACTATATATATATATATTTTTTTTTTGAAGTTGTCTTAAGGTAGACTATTTTATCTATCACTTTAATTTCTGGGGTGTGGTAAGCAACTCTAAAATGACTCATTGACCCCACTGCCTGATATTCATGCCTCCTTGAACGTGGGCTGGACCCAGAGACTTCCTCTAACAAAGAGAATGGGGAAAAGCGATGCAGGGCTCACTTGTGAGATGAGGGTATGAAAAGACTGTGGCTTCCACCTTGGGGCATTTTCATTCTCAAGTCAAGGAACAGCCACCTGTGAGCTGTGCTGTGGCATCAAGGGCATGGCCTGAGGCCAGACAAGAGCCATGCTGGGCCCTGAGTTAGCTCTATCTGGATTGATGCCTTGACTGCCCCATGTGAGGGACCTTGGCCTGGAGGACCCTGCTGAGGCACTCCCAGATTTTTGACCAGTGTTGCTGGTCTTAAACTGCTAAGTTTGCATGAACAATTCATTACACAGCACTAGCTAACCAATACATGGCATGACTGTTATATAAATTGGCTGTATATCTGATGAGGTTGAGAACTGTTATATTCCTTACTCTAAAGTCTACATATGCCCCCACACCACCACTTCAAAGCTCTTTTGGCTCAAAAATGATCCCCTGGGGATGACACATTCCTTGGCAGCATGTTTCACTGTCATGTATTAGGATGTCACCCCACACACACTAAAGGACCCCAGGGATCCTCATTTGGGTTCCTCAGCCTTTTCTCCCTTTCTGGCTCCCGCCTGGCTTCCAGCTGCCCTCTCTGCTGACTCCGAGCTGTCCTCCCAGTCTTGCCCCTTGGTGGGAGTGAACCCAGAGAGCTCTTCTGAGATCCAGGTCTGGCAGAAGAGCGAATGGCCTACAAGAGGATCAGAAGGGACTCAGAGGAGCACAGTCCTTGAGGTCACCACAAGGACCATCTGGCACATGCTTTATCCTTTCCAAGGCCTTTGCACCATGATGCTGGTTCCTGGATTTGCTTGATAACCAAGATGTCAGGTATGAGTTTTTGGGAAAAGGAGGCAAAATGGAGGTAGAGGAGGCTATGCGGGGCTGGTCACTGTGACCACAAGGCAGAGCCAGCACACTCTATTGTTGAGTGCCAGTGCCAGTGTTAGAGACAGAGACAGGCAAGAGTCTTGTGCCTTTGCAGGGTGCTGGGCAATCCGACCCCTGGGGCCAAAGGGGTAACTCACCGCGATGAGCACGATGACAGAGAGTGTGTAGTACACGGAGTCTCGGCACACAGCCCACCACGTCAGACGGACCACCTGCCGAGCAGAGGAGGCAGCTGCTATTGGCAGGGGCTGGAAATGTGCAGTAACCACCCAGACCCCGGCCAGTAGAAGGACAAGCCCTGCGGGGTCCTCCCAGGCTACCTGGGCACCTTCATACTTTGTGGAAGAAGATGGAACCAAATAATGTTCTCAAGCAGTAGTAAAACTGCCCTGGCCCTCCGAGGCGATGACCAAGCATGCTTTCTGCAGAAGCTAGCTGAGAAGCAGATCAGAGGGGCCACCAGTCCCTTCTGGAGCAACCGGCCACCCACTAAGTGAGGCAGGGCCTGACCATAAGCCTGTGTCTGCCCACGGTCAAGTCTAACCTCCCCTGAACCCTGAGCTATAGAGCAAGGCACCACCAACAAGCCAATTTCACTTCTGCAGGAGGCCAAGTCTGGCATTGCTAGGGGACAAGGTTACAGGTGGCACTTGTGTAGTCTGGCCAAAGTCACTGACACTGCTCATGCCCCTCAGGCCTCCAGACTTTGGAGGGGAAGAAACGTTGATGTCACTTCTCACAGGAGCAAACCAGCTCATAGTGGGAAGCCAATGCCATGGGGTGACTCCCTGGCCTCGGCTGGTTGTCCCTGCCACCACCTTTCCAGAGAGGCCTGTTGCACACAGTACAAGCACTGCCCCTGCAGGCCACGAGGTCATTCACCGACCTGGCCAGCGAACAGTCCACACACTCCAATGATGCACAGGATGTTGAACACAGCAGAGCCCACGATGGTCCCCACCCCGACGTCTCCATGGGTGATGAAGACACCTAGATGGGGAGAGATAGGAAGCTGGCGTGGTGGCACACAGCTGTAATCATAGCACTCTGGGAGGCTGAGGCAGGAGGATTACAAATTCTAGCCCGGCCCGGCAAGTAGCAACTTAGCGAGATTCTGTCTCAAAATAGAAAAAAGAAAAAATGGGAAAAGGGCTGGAGCTGTAACTTAGTGCAGGGGCTCTGGGTACTGTACCCCAGTTCAGACATAAAGAGAGCGAGACAGGAAGAAAAAGGAAGGCAGAGGTGTGAACCCTTGACCCTTGGCTGCATGGCCTGGCCTGCCCATGCCTCAGTTCCCCCACACTGAGAGAAGCAGGTCCTTCTTAGCATCAAACACAGTACCACAAATGTGAAGCGCAAAAGGTGGGGGACCCTCAGGAACTGGCTCCTCCAACGCTCCTGGTTTTTGAACAGTTCTATGGAAATGCAATTCCCATGGCATGAAATTCACCCGCTTTAGGGCACAATCCCATGGCTTAGTCACAGAATTGTGCCACTAAAATCAGGATCTAATTTTAGAATATCCTCATCCATTGTCCCCAAAGGAAATCTCACGCCCATTAGCACCTCCACCCTGAGAAACCACCAATCTACTTTCCGTCCCTCTGGCTCTCCGGATTTATAAGCAAGAAGCCCCAGGCTCTGAGCTAACCAAAGTCCCCACTGTTCTGGGCACCAAGCCTGGGCTCTCCCGGGAGCCTGCGTCTTACCGATGACAGAGGCAAACAGCTCTGGGGTGGAGCTTCCCGCAGCCATGAACGTGGCTCCAGCCACATCTTCACTCAGGTGAAGTTTCTGAAACAGAAGGGACCCCAGGTCCTGAGAGTGTGACATGGGGCAGTGGACAGGACACCCGGGCAGTTGGGCAGCTGGGATGCAGGAAGCTGTAGTGGAACCCAGGTTGGAGGGGTGGGCCAGCCTCTCCTCCCCAACCTTGAGCACAAGCCACATACCCCTGGGCCTTCAACTCAGAATTCCCTGTCCCTGCCCAAGCCTTCTACCTGCTGTTCACTTTCCCAGCTCCCAACTCAGTAATGGTCCCTTGATGAAGCCTTTTCTGCAGCCCCCAGAGCCAGCTGCTCCCCCTTAGAGCTTGGCCTGTTTTACTGTCCCCTTTTGTTTATTTAGGTACCAGGGATCCAACTCTTGACTTTGTGCTTACCAGGCAGACCCATGAGCTTCTGAGCTAAACCCCCAAGCCTCATCGTCCCTTATTCAAACACAGATTAGAGGATGAGGGCCTGGACGCACACACTTGCTGTCCTGCTGGACTGTGAGGGCGGGGACTTTGTCATCTTTGCATCTCTAGCTAAACAAGAGTCCACCAGTCTAGTGCTGATCCCCAGGGCACCCATATGAAAAGACTGGCATTCTGGGACCTGGGGTCCTGGCACACACTTGGTTTTTGCATCCCAGGGGCAAGCTTAATACCCAGCTGCTCACAGAGACCCAGAGCTCCTGTCCCCAGGATTGAACTGGCATGAGAAAAGGCTGGGGGCTCTATGTCCATGCCCAGGTGCTCTTGGAGACCACATTGAGGCCATGAGGCCTGTGCTGTGATCTAGAATTTGGACAGGGGGCTTTCAGGGCTCTTCCCCAAGTGGCCCAGGGCAGTCCTGGATTCTGGGGCCATCGAGGAAGCCCTGGACCAGCACACTCTCTTCCCTGAGCAGCAGGTCACAGAAGGGGCACTGAGTCAGAGGTCTGGGTTTCACACAGGTATGGGCACAGCACTGATCCCCAAGACAGAAGCCCAGACACCTGAGCCTCACCAAAGAGGAGCATCCTGCAGAACAGCCTCTGCCACCAAGGCACCTCCAACAGCTCTCAGAAGAACGCAAACTGCTCTACCTCCTGTCTGCTCTCCTCCTGGCCTTTGCCTGGCCCATTCCTTCCTGCTGGAAGGCCCTCCCTCCTTCCTTGTTTACTGAAATCCCTCCTGCTTCTAAAGTCTGCATCTAATACCATCTCCTCTTTGAAGCCTCCCCAACACTGATGCCCCCCCCCACCGCCGCCAGCTTCTTGTCCTCTGATGTCTCATTAATGCCCTTGGTCTTATTTACAGGGGGTAATAAGCATGAGGCCACCATGCTTGCTCATCTCTCTATCCTCAGGAATGCGCATAACCCGGACGGGTCCCTGGCCCTTCCCCTCTCTGCAGTCCTGTGCCTCAGTCAGCCCCATTTCCTTCCACGGCCTTCTCTTAATTCCAAAGGGGCAGCGGCCTAATCCTGTTGCTGTGGCTCCCCAAGGCTCTCAGCCTAGCAGGAGTCTGGGGTGTGTATTTGGTAAGGATTAGCTGGCTGCATGTCCCCCCAGGGTCCCCTATGGGGGCAGCAGCAGCAGACCACAGCCCACTCCATGGCTTCCTGGGGTAGCCCCTGACACTAGCAGTCGGTGTGTCCATCTGAGGGTGAGGAAGCAGTGGGGAGCCTCTGTGTACTGCTACCAGTCACCCTTCTACCAGGACCCAATTCCAAAGTGAGCACACTCGACTGCAGTGACACTGAGCCACCAGGCCACGCCAGCAGTGAGTAAAATCCTGAGGAAGCACCTGGCCCTAACAAGCCGTGTTCCCTGCTCCAGCATCACATGCTGGCATGATCCCAGGCAGTGAGGAGGCGTCACGGGATGAGGGTGATAGGACCCGAGTGCCTGCTGGTGCAGGTGCTGCCATCGAAGGGTAGTTTCCTTCCCTGGCTAGGGCCAAGATTAAGGCAGAGGGAGGAGGCAGACTGGGGTCTTACACATGGGGAGAAAAAAGAAAAAGTTAAAAAAAAATAACAAAATAATTAGAGGGACAGTGTGGCAGCTTGCAAAGGTTGGGGCAGGGAAGCTCATTGCCATGGCCCAGCGTCTTCTAGAGGTGTACCCCAGGGGATGCCCGGCCTTCCCTGCAGCTGCCCCCTGCCGGTTATGCGCAATGTGCCTATGTGGGTGCAGGCCTGCCTGGGTGCACACACAGGGTGCACAGATGCCAGCATTCTGGACAGTGACTTCATACTGGCAGTGGCTTCCTCTGCCAGGCTCTGGGAGAAGGCGCCATCCCTCTCTGCTGATGAGGTGGCTTCAGAGTCATCTCAGGGCCAACTCCAAGGGCTCAGCATGATGGTCTCACCCCCAGATCTCTCCCCACCCCAGCCCTGACTTTCTCGCCCTGTTGTTTACATGCTACCAGTCCTTTACCATTTGGGGGCCTCACCAAGGGTCCCCAAGTCCCCTCCACCTACTTCACAGATCTTCTCTAGTGACGGAACAAAGAAGTCATCGCACACTATAGCCAAGGCATAGAACATGTAGAGAGCCTGTGAAGGAAACGAGACAGATGGTGTCAGCATGGGCCCTGTCACTGAGGGAACAACTCGCCCAAGCCAGGGTGCCTGGACAGATGCCAAGGGACAGGAGAGCCTCCACCACAGAGATCTGCTCACTGTCTCTGCCCAGACAGCTGGGGAAGCTGAGGCCCAGAGGGGGGGCAGTAGCATGCTGAGCAACAGCAAGGATTACAGCTTGGGAGCCTTCCTCTCCGTGGTGCTGAGACCTAGTAAGAAATGTAACTTTGGTCTCTGTTCCAGGTCCCTGGCACACAGCTCCGGCAGCCCTTGTTCTCTTGTGGTGGTATCACAGTCTTTTGCATGGCAGGTGGCGAGGACCCTAGGTAGATTTGGGATGGCCCTGGTCACTGAAAGGCCAAGGCAGCATTAGTGGGTTGGGACTTCCAGCCCTTCTGTCAGGGGAGGGAAGAGGGGCTGAAGGCTGAGCTGGTCCCCAGTGGCCAAGGATGTCTCGATCCTGCTTATTTAACGGGGATTCCAAAAAACCCCAAAGGGCTGGGTTCAGAAGATCTCCAGACAGCTGACCCAAGGGGCTTCCTGGAAGGTGGCAGCCCCGAGGGGCATGGAGGCTCCACCTTTCTCTCCCATCTCTCCACTCTGTGAGTCTCTTCTGCCTGGCCATGCCTCTGTACCCTGGGCGATATCCTTTATAACACACAGAAGACATAAGCACATGTCCCCTGGAGTTCTGTGAGCCACTCTAGGACTGAGGAGGGGGACATGGGAACTCCGATGTGTAGCTTGTTAACCACTGTGACCACCTTACATCACGAAGGCAGCCTTGGGACTGAGCCCTCAGCCTGCTGGGCCTGGCGCTGCCTCCATGGTGATGGTGTCTGAACTGAACTGAATTACAGGGCACCCAATTGGTGTCTGCCACATAACTTCCTGGGGCGTGGGAAACCGCCCCTCCCCACACACTAGTGACCAGAGTGTGACAGTGGAAGACACACTTTATCTTCCTTGGCCTTTCTCAGAGAAGCAGTTCTCTTTTCTAGCACCAGAGTCTGCCCTCAAAAGGCCAAAGAAGGAAAGCGTCTAGAATCACCATTTAATAGGTTCAAAGCACTCAGCATCCTGCTGAGCCCACTTAACGTGCAGTCAGGGCAGATCCCTTGTTCCCATCCACTCTCACCCTGCTAAATCAAGGGGGGCTGCTCAGTCCCCAAGGGCCAGCAGGGGGCTGGACAGACGGCAGTGCATGTGAAAATACATCTGCTGTTCACACTGGGAGACATGTGCGCACTGGTCCTTGGACGTACTTGTCTATGACTTTCACTAGGTCTTATCCATCTCTAGGGCTCAGTTTCTTTATCAGTTTAATGGGAAAGTAAGAGCAGACAGGTACTTTTTATGTTGTACCAGGAATCAAACTCAGGACCGCGTGCTTGCCAGGCAGGCGTTTTGCCACTGAGCTATGCCCCCAGCCCCAGATGGGTACTTTCAAAAATGGTTTTCTCGCTGAAATCTCTGCTTGCCCTGTCTATCTCTCCCGTCACCCAGCCCAGCTTTAGTGAGCTCGTCCCTCATGCCAGGCACTACTGCAGGCAGCAGGGAGACAATGGTGAGGACACCAGGAAAAGCCTCTGTCTCTTGTGCCTTATCTTAGTGAGAGACAGACACAAACCAGAAAATGATGAATTTATAACAATCCAGAGAGAGCAAGTGCAAAGGCCCTGAGGCAAGAGTGCCTGTTGCCTCCGAGGTGCAGGTGGAAGGGAGTGGGGAGGTGGAGAATGGAGAATGCAAGTTTGGAAGGTGGGGCAAAGAGTAGGGCTGATTTACTCTGCACAAGGGCATGGATGGCCTGTTGGCAGAAAGAAAGGCCAGGCCAAAACACTGATCTCCAACAATTTCACCAATGATGAACTGTCATGTAGTGAAGTAGGAGATACATTAACTATGGCCAAGGCACTGGAGGCAGGTGTCTCCTGGGGTCCAGGCATGACTGTCCCTGGATTTGACTCATTAACCTTTGGGCAGGAGCAAAAACAAAACAAACAGCGGGGATGAGGGGAGGGGGAGCGGGTGACTGGGAGAGACACAGCCACAGCACCCACAGCAACGCCACTTCCCAGGCAAAGTATGAAGACCTCTGTGGGGCTGCAAACAAAATGCCTGCTATGCTGAAGTCTTCCCGCCAGCTAAAGAGGGAAACTTCCTCTATGCAAGGCCAGAGTGGAAGACTTTGGACTTTGTGGGCCAAACAGTCTTTGTTGCAACTACTTTGCTCACCTGTGGAGCCCTTGTATGGGTGTGGTTTTGTTTTAATAAAACTTTATTTATAAAGCCAGGAAGTAGACTGGATTCAGTCCTCTCACCATATTTGGTAACCTCTGCCCTCAAGGGTTTCTGTAAAATCACTGATAACCAACAAGAAAAATTTCATCACAGACTTTCAGAAGCCAGAGCCAAAGGACTGTGGGACCAGTTCGTCAAACTCATTCTCCTTTAGTGAAAAGAGAAGGAGTGTAAAGTCAGAGACTCTGCAAACACAGTAACTTCATTGCAGAAAACACATACAGGCCTGCTGTTTAAAATATGCCTGCAACCCTCATTCTAAACTCTCATCTTCACTGATAGTTTGTCCTGTTAATTAAAAATTCACTCATTTATTATTCTGTGATTGTTGCTCTCTGTGTGAGAATTCCAGATTCCACTTTCTTAATTATCTCTTTTCAAACACTAATACTTGATTGGGTTTAAATACTCCCGCAGATGAAGCTAAAGGGGTTGGCAAGTGAGCCATGGTTGATCTCCAGTAGAATCTTCAAGCTGGATTAACCTGGATGCTTCCCCACACCATTCGGCAGAGCCCAGTAAAGGTTCCATAAAGGACTCAAAAGTAAGTACCTTCGGCTTTGTGCATCACGTAGTCTCTGATAAAGCTGTTCTGTCTTGCCACGGTAGCTCAAAAGCCTCCAGCTGGCACAGCCATGACTGGGAGGGGCTGTGTTCCATTAATACTTGATTTATAAAACAGGCAGGGTAAAAGTCCGGGTGGGGCTAGAACTTTCTACCCTGTCACAGGCAGGAGATCTGTAATTCCGGTTCAACCACAATTCCTTTTTGAACTGCTTTTGAACCCTACCATGTGCCATCAGGATCTATCTGACTATGGAGAGAAGTTTAGAAGTGTGTCAAAGGTTCCAACCACAGTTACATCGAAGTGATATGGTTTGGGGGTGGTTGTGGGAATCATCATGACCATTATGTATGGAGGACTTATGTGCCATATGGTGTCTGATGCACTAGGACACATATTCAGTCATGTTTATATGCTGGGAATAGATGGTGACATACCTATTTTATAAAAGAAAATGAGGCTCAGGAAAGAACCTCATTCTGTGTGGGTTCTGGGGCCACTACTGTGTGACACTGGGCAAGTCACCTAACGTATTTAAAACATCATGGACAAAGTGGGCCACTAGGTACCTGTTCTCCTCCCAGAGCTGTTACAAAGACTAAGCAAATCTCAGCTGTGCCATGGCTCTGCCACACCATGCAGACAGCATTCACAACACAAAGTGTAACGACGTCACACCCCAAGGAACACCTACCCCGAGGATATGCAGCAGGACAGCTCCATGTTGCCGCTGCTTATTGGAAAACAGGTCCCTGGGGAACTCATGAATCGCTGGAAGACAAGAAGAGATGGCAGAGCATTAGGCGTCAAGGTCTGGGACAAACTTCCCTTGAGTTCTGGGAGTCCACTGAGGAATGACAGAGCCCATCAGCCTGAGAGGAGCAGCAAGAAGGGCAGCTGTTTCTCAGTCAGGGTGGACCAGAGCTGCTGGCAAAATGTCGCTAGACAGAGTAAGTCCCTGACTTATGAATGAGTTCTGGTCCACAACATTTGTAAGTTAGATATATTCATAAGTCTGACAAAATGAGTCTTATTTACCTCTGACACAAATGAACAACATAAAGCACAGAAAAAACTAGCACACACACAAATCTGTAAGGAAGCACAGTAAGCACACACCGCGACAATGTCCAGCAGACATGAGAGCTGCTTCTGTGATTTTTTTGTATCTACAAATGTTCATAATTTGAAGTCCATTTGTATCTGTGAAAGTTCGCAATTTGAATGTTCGTAAACTGGGGACTTAGTGGATTGTACACAGATAGTCTAGCACCTTAGAGTTGATCAGGTTTTAGATATTCTTGGAAAATGTGTATAAGTTGGATTTGTGTGTTAACATAACAACGTGAATCTTACACAGTACACTCGTGAAAATTGGCAACTCAGATGTTTGTAAGTTGGAGACTTACTGTAAAACATTTCACGTCCACTAGGATGGCGACGACAGCCCCAAAGGCAGACTATAACAAATGCTGACCAAGACATGGAGACAATGAAATCCTCGTCCACTCATGGTGGGAATGTGCAGCAGGACAGCTTTGGGGGTTCATCAGTAAGTAACAGAGTTACCACAGGACTCAGAAATTCTACTTCCTCAACAGTACCCTGGGAAAACACATGTCCACACAAAAAGCTGTGCACAAATGCTCACAGCTACATTATTCATAGTGGCCAGAAGGTGGAAACAAACCAAATCAAACATGCAGGGCTTGAGCACCAACTCTCTAGCTCTTAGCAGCTCTGAGTAACTTGTCTGCCCCAGAATGCTCCTGGGTAACCAAAGACTGGGTCTTCCTCACCTGCCTCCTTCCTGAGATGAGCGATGGATGGAGAAGCACTGCCATGAATTATTCCATATCTACGGTGCCCAGGAAGACATTCCCAGACCCTTACGGTCTACATCACATCAGAAAGACTGGACGCTCCTGGAAGGCAGGGATTCATGCTGCCCGGTTCACCACTGCATCCTCAGTGCCTGCACAAGGCCTGGGACACAGTAGGTTCTCAATAAACCTTAATCAATTGAATTACTAATGGTAAAATACTAATAAAACTAACAATCTAGATCATCTCATCCTATTAGAATGCTCTTGCCCTTGACAACCATCTCATGCCTGGAATGCCATCAGGTTCATGGTAGGCATTTGACAAAGGCCTGTTAAATATGTGTCCAGGACAGAAATCTCTTCTCTGTAAATATAACTTGATGCTAAGCTCTGAAAATGATGGTGTCTCTGTTCTATGGAATTATTATATTTTTTAACATCAGAGTTTTACAAAAAGATACAAAAAGCAGCAACTCCCAGGAACCAAGAAAGGGTTCCCACTTTGAAACAAGACATTTTTCATGAGGCCAGATGTGGTGGCACAGGCCTGTAATTTCAGTACTTGGGAGGCTGAGGCAGGATGACTGTGACAGACTGTGCCTGGGCCACATAATGAGTTCGAGGCCAGCCCGGACTATATAGCAAGACCTGTCTCAAAACACAAAGAACAAAAAAGCATTTAATGAAAAAACAGAATTGCTGTTGCCAGATCAAGGGCATGTTTCGCTTCAAGATTCATGTACCTGTAGACCAGCAATTATAAAGGAGAGATCTGCAATCCTGTGGCCAGGATCTTGTTGCCAGGAGAAATGGACTGTGTCTGGGACGTTCAGCGTAGATCAATAGATGTTTCTGCTGTGAGAATTCCAGACATTTCCTGGTTTCCAAACCAGTGTTGTGAGAGCTGCAGATTTATCCAACCTTACAAATTCTTTAGCATAAGAATCGAGTCGAGCTGCCTCTCTGCTGCTGAGGATGTATCATCCAGCCTGCAGCAGGCCAAGGATGTGGGTTACAAATGGCTTTGTCCTTGGGTAGGAATGGACCTCTGTCAGCCCTACTGCCTTACTTTGTACCTTAGAGTGGACACCAGGCGACCACAGAGGACAGCAAACACCATCCGTGGTGTTGATGTTACCAGAAAAGACTGCAGGTGACCAGCAGAGCTCCTAGCCGCTTATGATCCCCCACTCTTGGTGTCCACCCATATTCCTAGCACATGCTGAACCCACAAGGCAGAAGCTGTAGCCATACATGTCTCTGCTTTCAGATGAGGCTCAGAGAGGGAAACGAGCAGCTTGGGGCACCTGGTCATACAAACCGGAACCGTAAATCATGCTGCACTATGGACTGGGAGTCTCGGCTCTATTACCATGTGCTTGTCTGGCTGAGTCACTTCATCTCTCTGGCTCTCAGCCTCTTGTGTGGCAATAGCTGCAAAAGTGCAGTGTGATGACACAAACATCCTCATTGTGGGTGGCATGTCCTGCTGTGGATGCCAAAGGCTGCAGAAGGCAGAGGGCCACTTGGCCTCTGGAGTTGTTGACAAGTATTGGGACCAGTCCACCCACCTCTTTAAGATAAGATCCTCCAAACAGTGGCAAGGTTTGTGGGGGGACCCTGTCCCTCCACCCTTGCCACTGACAACAGCAACTTGAAAGTGCAGACAGGTCATACATCCAGCACAGAAGCAGATGGATTGAGGTTTCAGGAGGTGCCTCTGCCCCCTTTGACCTCTGTGACCTTGGCATGTTTCTAACAGCTCAGGGATGTCCCCTCATTTAGAAGTGGGGATCACGGCAGACCCTGGTGCTATAAGGATTAAGCAAGATAAGCCAGAGAACTGTCAATTTGTAAGCATATCCTGTCCCCACAGCTTTGGAGGACATGGTGTGAGAAAGCAGGAGAGAAAATAAAAGTGGGTTCAAGAGGAAAAGAAAGCAAGACACAGAGAACAAGAGAGAGCAATAAGTTACCCAAGCCACAACCGGGAACACTGTCACTGCGTGTCCCCAAGAAGACCTCCGCTTTCCTCCCACTGCTTGCTGAGATTGGGTGCCCTAGGCTGTGCTCAAGGGCGTGATGTTTGCCTCTCTGCTGCCCAAATCCCCACTGGGGAGGAGGGAAGGATGAGCAGGGCACAAACATGGCTTTCGAGGTCATGCATAAGCTTTTAAGCTGCAGAAATCCGGGGCTGAGGTGTAGGGTAGGGACAGATTTGCCTGCAGGTGGAGCTAAGATCAGGGAAGCAGAGATGATCCTACAACCCCACAGATTTGACAGGGGGCAGGGAAAGGGATGGAGCAGGGGCAAAAGAAGGACACTCCTCTTTACGATTCTTGCCTTTGGGCCCTGGTACTCAGAGGGACCTCTCCATCACTCTCAGTCCTGGACATGCCCAGGTGTCCTTACACGCTAGTCTGCCACTCTCCCATTGGATGCCTTGTATATGTGCAGGGCCTGGGGGTGCTGAAGAGAGGTCTTCTCTGCCAGCTGCCCTCCTGAGTATCAGAGGAAAACCTTTAAGGGCCCTGAGGTCAAAGCATCTTTAATCCCCTCACACCCTAAAAATATCACTGTGCTCAAGGCACACTTGAGTTTTTGTGTGTATGCGTGGGAGTGGTACCGGGGATTAAACCCAAGACGTCCTCAGTGAGCTATTCCCCTATCCTTTTTTTATTTTGAGACAGGTCTCATTAAATTCCCCAAGCTAGGCTGAAACTTATGTTCTTCTTGTCCCAGACTCTCCAAATGCTGGGATAACAGGCATACGACATCATGGCCAGTGGCATTTGTGGGTTTGTTTATATATAAAAGGGCACAAAGATGATGTTCTGAATTAAGTTTTCCCTTAGAGGCATTATAGTTTTGCTTACATTGTTGCTAGTTCTCAAAATGAATGAATTTATTCCAAGGTACCCAATCTATAGACAATGGGCTCTCTGGGGACCATCAAATGAGATTCTGCATATCCAAAGCATCTTGGGCAGGGCAGCTTCATCTCAGAGAGTGACCTGACTTTCAGAAGGCACCAAAGGTGTTCAGAAAGCAGTGGGTTGGAAAATATCAAAAGAATAAGCATCAATATATGTTTCTTAAGCATTTTGTGTGCACAAGCACTAGGGGAGGTGGATGTGTACTTACGTTGTGTCTGCCTGTCTGGCCTGGAGTGGATGGACAGATAAATACATAATGGACAAGCTTGCCATAATGGTGAAGAGTGAACCAAACCAGCAGTGACTGACTTAGGAGAGGCTGGTGCTGCATAGCAAGCCTACGGAGACGGTGGTGTCCATGCCAAGTTGCAAAGGCTGCGGTACTAACTTTTCAAAGCTTTTGAGTTTCCAGGAAATCCTGAGCAGCTCAGGATTCCCATTTTGTGGCTGAAGAAGGAGAGGCTCTGAGTGGCTAGAGGATTTGCCTACAGTCATGCTGCCAGTCTGGGATGGTGAGAGAAGTAGCTGAGTTAAGAGCTCAACCAATACCAGGCTCTTTGGGGACTGAGGTTTTACCCACAATAGGAATGCCTCTCAGGGCCAACGTCTGCTTCCCTGGAAGCTCTAGGTTCATGGCAAGAAACTGTGCTCTGAAGAGGAGTGGTGGATTGGCATCTTGTAGATCAAACTCACCTGTCACCTATGACTCACTTACATGGAGATCTAAGGTATTAAATCCATGAGAAACCTGTCACTTGGTCTCTTTGAAACACTCAATAGAACCGATAACTTCTTATTTACATAATAGTGAATGTGTATGTGTGAAGGAATGAATAGACCTATCATTCATCCATGCATCTATCCATGCATCCATCCATCCATGCATCTATCCATGCATCCATCCATCCATGCATCTATCCACACATCCATCCATATCCATCCACCCATCCATCCATCCATGCATCCATCCATATCCATGCACCCATGCATCCATCCATGCATCTATCCATGCATCCATCCATCCATCCATCCATCCATCTTACACACAGTAAAACTTAGTCTTTGTGGGATGCAGTTTTATGATTTTGAGAAATGCATACTCATATACCTACCACCATACAAAATAGTTCCATCACCCCCCAAATTCCCTTGTGCTGGATTTTTATAGCCAACTCCTCCCTTCTTCCTAGGCCCTGGTAATCCCACATCTATCCTCTCCATTGGGTCTTCTCCAAAATGTCCTACGGATAGAGCCATGTCATATGCAGCCTTTCTGGTTAGCATCTTCCCCTTAGAAAAATGCTCAGAGATTTACATGTGTTGTGGGAGCTGACCCTAAAATGTTCCCTCTTAGCTTCTTTGACCCCCCCTTGCTCCTTCTGTGACTCAGTCTCCTGTAGGGGTTCCCTTTCCTCTGCAGAACCCCTGAATGCTAGTGTCCTCAGGGCTTGTCCCAAACCATCTTGTCCCTTGACTCATTTTCCCTGGTTTTTCCTTTCCAGTCTCCACAGTTTCCTAAATTCCAGTTTCCTAAATTTCATTCTTTCCTGAGCTCAGGACCTAACATACCTAGCAGTCAATCAAACATGACTCCCTGCTTGTCTTAGAAGCAGTTTAAACCCATCTTAGTGAATGGCTGACTACCAATTTGGTTAGCAGGAAAGAAATCCCTATGGTGTCCTTCCTCCCTCTCTGAGATGGGAGGACAGGCCAAGGGGCATTGAATCTCATGCATCCTCCTGTGGAGGACACTGGCTGGGCCCTGCCTGGTCATATACATACAATCAGTCCCTATTTCTTATTTTGAGGAGCCCCGGCTCCCTTGCACCTATGGTTCTGACCGTAAAGTGGGTTCTGTCAACCAACAGGGTGTGAGGGCAGCAAAGAGGTCCAGTGTTCTTCTTGCTGTCGTTTCCATGGGCAATCAAGGCCGCAGAGTCTCACTGAGGGGCTCTATTGCCCTGATACCTGCTGACTTATTCCTGTGTGGGACGTTTTTAGTTTGATCATGCCATGTCCCATTTATCTTTGTCCATTCAGGTTGCTATAACAAAATAGGCTAAATTTGGTGGCTCATAAACAACAAAAATTCATTTCTGACACTTTTAGGAGGCTGGGACATCCAAGATCAAGGTCCTACTTTCTCTTGTGGTGGAATAGAACAGGAAGCTCCTGGGACCGCTTTTGTAAGGACCTTAATCCCAGCTGCAAAGGCAGACTGAGTCCTCATGTCCTGGTCATCCCTGAGATGCCACCTCTTAATGCCATCACCTTGGGGGCTTAAGTTTCCCTACAGGAATTTGAAGAAAGGCACAAACATTCCTTTCCTACAGTTTGTAAGCATCTAATTCCCCGAACTAAACCCCTTTCTGTGTAAATTACTGAGGATGCTTCTATGCCCCACAAAGAACATGGACTGATACACACGCCTCCTTCATCACCTAGTGCTCCATAGGGGGCTGGCCATTCCTTATCTGCTGCTGCACCCCTCACCCTGCACCTCCACCCTGCAGCATCTCTGTCTGGGCCACTGCATGAACCTCCTAACCAGCATCCCAAAGCCTTTTGCAATCTGCTCCTGTCTGTTTAAAACACAGCATCCAAACAGTCTGTCAATACATAAAGGAGATAAATCCCCAAACCTTGCCTGACTGGCCCTGCAGCCCTGCCCTGGCTCTTTCCAAACTGCCCCTCAACCACTGCACAGTGATTCTCTGAGGACAGAACACTATTGACAGAGATGTGCTTTCTGGTTGATGCCGATCTTTCTTAGACCTTTCAATTAGTTGACTCTCTTTAGGGAATATAAACTGTGAATTTAATTTTTTTTTTAAAGAAACTGACTCCAAATTGCTTTTTACCCTGGCTAAAAATAACCATGCATTCTAAGCCCTGACGTATATTCTGAAACTAGGAAAACTAGATTGGAAGGCTTGGGAGTCATTTAAATAGCTTCAAATTTCTATCATTTCAACTTATATAATGTATGTGTTGTAGAAACCACCCAGGCAAAAGCAAAAAATTGTGATTCCCCCCCCACCTTAATTCTCTGATTTAAAATAACTTTGCTAAGAATCTAATACCTTTCATGGGTAACAGTTGGTCTGTGTCTGTTTTACCCCATCACCCTCCTGGTCTCAAACAGGAGTAAATATAATTAGATTAAATTATGGGCTTAACCAGCCTAAAAAGGAGCCTAAAATCCTATCTTTCTTTCAGTACATTCCTAAAGAGATTATACACGGCAAAAAATAAAAATATGATCAGAAGCCTCAGCAGTAGGATTGTTCCTTCCAAGAGCAGTCATGGAATTTTACAACTGGACCAGGCTCCAGAGGCTATGTGGCTCAGTTCTCCCCCTAGGAGGGGATTCGGGGTCATCAATGTCACAGGAGCAGTGGTTTACCCACTGCTGCTCCCAGTATCCCCACCTCTCTCTGCACTGATGCCGAGTATCCTTGCCCTGCTCCATGAAAGCTCCTTGAGTCCCCAACTTGAGAGGGGAGGACTCTGTTGTCCAGAGAGGCCAGTGGCTCTACTCAGCCTCACAGTTGGTGAGCTCCAGTTGGAGCCTGTGCTCCAAATATACAAATGGAGACAAAGAGCCAAAATCAAATCTTTTATAAATTAATGGCCCTGTGCATTTTGCCACAGGGACAGGAAGATGACCACAGACCAACCAGAGAAAGCCGAAGAGGCTCCCACGGTGAGCTAGCTGAATGCTGTCCTCTCAAATTCAGGTCTCCTTTCTTACCACTGAGAAGCTGAGACCAAGATTCAATTTGGAAATAAATGCTATAATTTTCCTGAGCTATCAAAACAAAATGCCAAAGACTGAGTATATTAAACAAGAGAAAAAAGTTATATTCTCATGTTTCTGGAGGCTCTGAGTCTAAGGTCAAGGTGATGACCAAAGTGACTTCCAGTGAGATCCCTGCTCACCCTCAGATAGCCACCTTCTCTGTGTACACTCCTCATGTCTCCTCCTTTTTTTTTTCTTAAGGACTCCAATCCTGTTTGATTAGGGCCCCAGCCTTATGATTTTATTTAATGTTGCTGTCTCTCTAAAGATCCCATAGTCGATATCCTCACCCTAGAGAATTGGGGCTTCAGCATATGAATGAGGAGGGATACAGTTCGGTCTGTAATAGAACACAAGATCTTTGAAAACGTGATGCTGCACTGAGTTGGCTCATACTAAATCAGGGCATCCTTTTAAGAAAAGGAGAGGACACATAGAGATAAAACAGGCTATAGGACAGCAAAGGCAGAGATTGGAGGGACGCATCTAGAAGCCAAGTGACACCAAGAATTGCCAGCAGCCACCAGAAGCCAGGAGAGAGGCACGGGACAGATTCTTCTCCCAGAGGGCAGGAGGAACAAACTAGCCCATAGCAGCACCTTGCTTTCCAACCTGGAGCCACTCGGACCGGAAGAGAACAAGTCACTGTTTTAAGTCACCTCATGTGTGACTGCTTCAGCAGCCTTCGGACAGGAATACATGTCCGTCCAGTGAGATGAAATGCCCTGCTTCTGGCCCACCACCTCCACTTTCCCCACCCCATCACCCTCCGGCCTGTGAACACGGGAGGCCTCCTTGTCCCACCACAAGCCTCCCTACTACCTCCCTGACCTGGCACAGTGATAGAAGCCAACTTCCTTCCTTAATAAACTCTGGATAAGTGTCTGCATTTGTTTTTGTTTGGATGGTCTCCACCTCCACAATTAGCAATCTACTCTAATTGTATCTACAGGTCCCCTGTACCAGGCTTAGCATTCTCAGGAGGCTGTGGTGATGGTTCATTGGTCCCTGTATTGCCCCCACCTCTATCAGATGACATCTAGCTAGAACATTCCACAAGGCAAATGCTCCATATCTACAGTGAATTAGGAACCAAAACTTCCAGACACTACACAACAGTCTCTAAGCCAGTCAACAACAGGTGATAAGACCACTAATGAATTTATTGAAAGGACAGAACTATTAAGATGCATCCTTTTTTATGGTATTTGTAGTTGATCCTAGAGCCTTCACGCTGAGCTACATCCCCAGTCCTTTTTTATTTTTTTGAGACAGGATCCTACTAAGTTACTAAATTGCCTAGGCTGGGCTCCTCCTGTCTCAGTCTCCCAGAGTGCTAGTTACAGGTGCGCACTGCTATGCACAGCTGGCAAGTCATGTCTATCTAGAAAAACAGGTGCAACTTTTTAGCATGATAAAGTATTCTAGATATAATTAGCAAATTACATCTATAGGGCTTACCACATGCCAAGTAGGCGAGGAACCCATTACAGTTTGGATCTTAAGTGTCCCCCAAGGGTCCCTGTGGCCAAGGCTGCTGCTCAGGATGGCACTAGGAGGAGGCCTGTAGGAGGTGGGGCCTACTGAGGGGTCCTTAGGTCATTGGGACCTGCTCTCACAGGGGAGGTGGGACCCCAATCTCTTCCTCTTTCTTGTTCCCTGGCCCTGAGGTAAACAGTTCTGCCCCATCACGTGTTCCTTCCATGACGTGCTGCCTTGCTGCAGGCCCAAAAGCAGTGGGCTGACTAATCGCAGAGTATAACCTCCACCAGAACAGCCTCTGTCTCCGCATCAGTTGGCTGCCTGTGGTATTTCATTACACTGACTGAAAGCTGACAGTATTTCATTTAGTGAGCCTGTGCCATACTATCTGTCTTAGTCACCTTCTTGTCACTGGCATTCAATACCTGACGCTCACAACATAAAAGAAGAGAGGTTTCTTTGGGCTCACATTTTTAGTCCATAGATGGCTGTACCTAAGGCAAGACGGCACGGCAGAGGGGCCTGACAGAGGAGAGCTGCTCATGCCAACGCACCCAGGAAGCAGAGAGAGAAGGGAGGAGCTATGGAGGGACATAAACCTTCCCTGTGACCCGCCTTTCTTGGCCAGGTCCCACCTCCTGCCTCCCCAATAGCCAAGCAAACTATATCCCCCGGTAAGACACTCACCTTCCACCAGCCCTACCTATGAGAACATGAGGCCTTTGGGGACACCCCAGATCCAAACCCAACACTATTATTATTAGCTCTATTTTGTTGATTGGCAAATGAGGACACAGAAAGGTTAAGTACTTTGCTCAAGGTCACACAGCTAGTAGGTGGCAGAGCCGAGATGGAAATCTGTATTATCTAGCACTCAAGGGCACCTGACTGTACATCAAAAGCGAAAATATGTTTTTTCTCCTTGACACAACACTTCATTTATTCTAAGATTCATTTGTGACATGGGGAGTCCATACCAGGGAGGATGCTTGTAACCTCTAATTCTAAGACCTTGCTACACTTAAAGAAAAAAAGAATTAAAGCTCAGTTCTGCCTTCATCAGTTATCGGTTAGAAAAAGGAGCATAGTCCTGCCCTTGCACAAACATCAGACGCACAAAAAGACTGGAAATTCTGAGTCCTTTTTCACGTTCTGTACATATGCAGCATGGATTGTTTTCTGAAGTCAACACTTGGCAAAGATTGAGAAGAAATAGGAAGTTTCTTCCGTACCAATATGTTCCGCATCCTCCAAAAGAAGCATGAAGATGAAGAATCAGGAGGGGAGAACAAACATAAGATTTTGGTACAATTCAGGGGAAGGATGGCAAAACGCCCAGCAATTAGAAAGCCATTAACACACACTCTCTAGTCTTGTCTACTCTGCTGCCATCTCTCAGAGAAAAAGCTCAAAATATTGTTGAGAAAAAGTATCAAGTAGGCATGAAGCGCTCAGCCCGTGTGGAGAAGCACATGGCAAGTCTGGACTCTGGCTGTGCCAATGTAGATGGCCCGAGAAGAGAGACAGGAAGGACCTGGTGTCGCTGCCTAGGTTGGCCCACAAGGATTATGGGCTTGGACACCACGCCTGTGACAGAGAGCTGAGCAAAACCACCTGCCCTGCTCCTCTCCACCTGTTTCCTTGCAGACCGTCTCTGTTTACACCCATCTAGAGCAGAGAAGAATGCCTGGAAGCCATGCTAGACTCCAAAGAGTTTTAGCCTGGAGTAGTGGGTAACAGACTCTTTAAGGCTGAGGTATTTATTTTTTTCACAGAGTTGGCGTCTTGGGGGAGCCATGATACCTGTTCACTTCCTATCCCTTTTTCCCCTTTGAACCAGAAACAAATGCAGAATCATCTGGAAGAAATTCTTCCCTGATAGAAATAACATGAGAATTCAGCACCCACTGGATTTAGTCATGAAGAGACTACCTCAAAGAGCATGTCCTAAATAATCGGGCACAGTCCATGTCTATAATCAAATCCTTGTACTTGAAGTAAACTACTTTGACTTAAAGTTGTTTTTAAAAAAAGAGCGCTCTAGAGCTTTCACTAGGTGGTGGTTCCAGGGTTATTTATGCACATATTTCAAAACTGAAACTGTAGACTTAAAATGTGTGTATGTGATTGTATCGAAGTTGTGCTTCAATGAAGAGACACCTACTGAGTGTCTCACAGCCCAAGAAAAGGGGTTGCTGCGACCAACAAACTAGAGCTGGCCGCTGGTGTCCTTGTCACCCTGCTCTCAGTGAGGATGAGCACGTGGGCGGCACCTGAGCCAAGCACACACAGAGGACACACGCCAGCCATTCCAATGTCTCCTCACAGACAAGCCTGGGGAGGGGAAGGCTCTGGTCCAGCAGCTGCTCCTGGGAAGTTGAGCTTACCCAGAGGTCAGAGGTCAAGTGCAGAAGCCTGGGAAGCAGCAGGAGCTCCAACACGGCCACTGTTCTCTAGTACAGTTATATCACAGGCATTCTGTTTCCCAAGGAACAAGACTGTGGAGTCACCTGAGTCATCTCCCCATCACTGAGGATAGGAATGGAGCCCAGTCTTTCCAGGGAGGCCATGTCCCTCTTGGAGAAGAGCACACACTCACCCTGTGCCCCTCAGGTAGCAGAGGTAAGGCCGCTGTGTGTTAACAGGAGCTGTCCAGTCAACCTGCAGAGACCATTATTCACTGTCTGGCAAGGCCATATGGCAGGCAGTCTGTGACAAGTCCCAGGGCTGGAACTCCTTGCTGGCTGACCACATGAGAATGTGCTGTTTCTGTGGCTGGTTGCGATGTATTCCCAGCAAGTGCTGGTCATCTGGGTTAGGGCTGTGACCAAAGTGTTTCCTAGGACTGTTGTAACCAAGTGCCACATGCTGCAAGCCCCTGGAACCTGTCCCATCACAGTTCCGGAAGTCTCAAACCAAGGTGCTGACAGGGTTGGTTCCTTCTGGAGACTCAGGGAGGATCTGTTCTGCACCTCTCCTTAGCTCCATAGCAGCTGTGGGGCCTCAGTGTCGGTTACCCCGCACTCTGCCTTTGCCTTCACACAGCGTTCTTTCTCTCGGAAGTGACTTACAGCCACTGGGTTTAGGGCCCACCCTAATGCAGCATGATCTCACCTTGCCCAGTTACATCTGCAAAGACCCCATCTCCCAGCAAGGGCACGGCCACGGTACCAGGGGTCAGGACTTCAATATATTCTCTTTGGGGAAACAGCTCAACCTGCAGCCACACTCGTCCCTGCTGACCTCATGAATCCCTTGTTCACAAACACAGGCACTGAAATCTCTCTCTCCAGAGGGTGCTAACAAGCTCGCAGCAACAACCACACTTAGGTCTTTGACATGCTATGGTTTCTGAGCACAGTCCTGATTCACACCTGCTGTCCAGCATAATTAAGTGTCCCCTTCATCCCCACAAGTGCCCCAGTTTGGATGACACATGTCATGGTCACAGTACTCATTAGAAATATGATGACTTGGAGTAAAACAAGATCAGTTAGCCAAGAGAGTTCAAATTAATGAATGGCAACATGCCAGGAAGGACCTCCATGAGCCCCACACCGACACTAGGTCCTTCCCCACGCCAGATGGCCTTCGGAAGTCAGCACAGTGCGGGTGTTTGGGGAAAGGCAGGTGCTGCAGCTTGGGGCTGGGTCTCAGGCGTACCACTCCCCCTACAGGTAAGGAAGGCAGATGATCTGTCAAGAGCAAATGCTCCAGGCTCCCCACTACCAGGAAAGGACCCTGGAGCGAGGCTGAAGAGACCCCTCCCTTTACCTCTGCCCTGCGCTGGCCCTGAAGGAGGGATGGACTGCTGGGTAGAGTGGGGGTCAGTTTCTGGAGCTAACGTTAGCTACTGGCAGCCAGCACATGTAAATCCAGGCATTGCTCTGCAGGTAGTGTATAAATGTGGCTCACACCTCCAATCTCTTCAGTTTATGTAAAAGATACTACTCCTGACAACGTGGGTGTGAATTCAACTCCACTCCAGTTTGCTGAAAACCTTAAGAGCAAAAAGTGAGGTTTCTGGAAAAGGGATTCTGCTCAAGACTACAGTGTCTGCTGCTGCCTGAGTTTCCCACTGGATGGCCCTGCAGACTTTGAACTTGCCAGTTCATATCCATTCTTCATTGATTAACTCTTGAGATAAACCTCTTTGTGAATATACATACATATTCACATGCATGCATGCACACCTGCACACACGCACACACAGCACACATACACAGAGCTATGGCTTGGCTGAGAATCCCGCAAAGGTCCACGTATTAAAGGTTTCGTTCCCAAGTGGCACAATTGGGAGATGCTGCAGACAATTAAGAGGCGGGGCTTAGAAGGAGGCCTTTAGGTCATTGAGGGCGTGTCTACGAATGGCATTGTGGGGCCTAAGTCTCTTCTCTTTCTCTCTCTCTGCTAGTACTAGTGGGATTGAACACTGAGCCTTTTGCATGCTAGGCCTGTACTCTCGTGCTAAATTATGCCCCCAGTCTTTTTTATATTGTTACAGGGTCTTGTTAAGTTGTCCAGGCCAGCCTTGAATGAACTTGTGATCCTCCTGCCTCAGCCTCCTGAGTAACTGTAATTACAGTAGTGTAACATCATCCTCAGCTTAACCTCTTTATTTTTATAAAGTTAATTGGCTCAGGCATTTCATTATAGTGATGGAAAGATGACAAATACACATATACATGTACATCCTATCTATGTGGATTTATGGATGTAAATAAACATCCATAAGGTGACACAGGACATACTTGTGTGTACCTCCTATTCATTCTGTTTCTCTGAAGAACTCTGGATGTTGTGCTGGACTACATTAAGCCGGGGATGGGGTACGTGGAGCCACACATAAGATAAGGCAGGACTCAGGGACTAGGTCTGGTAAGAGGAAAAGCACATGGAGAGTTTATGGAGAGACGTGATGGGCCACAGTTACCACCTGGGACCACATCTACGCGCCAGGATCATCCCACCTCAGCACTCTCCTCTCACTTCCAAGTCTCTTAACCATCTCTCTCTTTGGCACACACCTGTCTCATCCCCAGCTCCCACCAGTCCCAAAGGCAAGAAGCCCCCAGCCAAGACTTGGCACAGCCAGGGGCTGAGTTCACCAGGTACAACTGGGGGAGCCCCTAAGAACTTTCTGGAAAGGACAGAATAGCTTCTCCTTCTGCAGACTCATGTGCATGCACAGAGCTGGCAGCCCCACATGGATGCCAGCTGGATATATGCATGGTTCCTGTGGGTGTCTATGACTCTAACAGACCATCCTACTGCCAAAGTTCAACTTAGTGGAGCAAAAATCACAGGTAGAAATTAGGGAGTAAGCCACCTTAGTGGCTTTCCAGATGCACTTCACACAGCAAAACACTTGCTGAAGGACTGGTGGTTGTCACTGGGATACATACTCTCTGTGACCATGCATCCTGACATGTCAACTTTGTTATATTCTTCATTCTAGGTTCTGTACCTATGGTTGTCTTTGGCTCAGTCAAAAACATTTCCAGTCGTTAGCTGGGTCTGAATTTCATTCTTGCCTTCCCTTTATGAGCTTGTAGGCTCCTTAGCTCCTTGCTTTCAGCAAAAGCACTGTGAAGTTGGAGGAGGCCCTTTGCTTGTCAGAAATGAGAGATGCATCAGAAACAGAATAGGACATGAACCACATTAGCTCACTGAGCCTCCACTGTGGCCTGTTCCTCCCTCACATGCCTTTTTGAACACATCCCCAGCCTTCCAGAAAACCCACACAATCAAGGCTGATAGGCTGGGTGAGTCTGACTTTGTGCTGCTGTAAGGATCCTGGCCTCAGTTTCCTCTCAGTGGGAGGCTGTACAGTGATCCGTAGAATGCCTGACCCCAATACACGGCTTCTTAGCTCAGTTTTATTAGCAATGAGTCCTCTGCCATAGAGAGGTGGAAAGAAGCCAATCATTAAGTCAGGGAACCACTTCTTTTCTTCCCACCAGCTTCTCTGTCATTCTCGTTATCTACCCGATGCTGTGAACTCTTCACCCAGTGTACGTCACCTCATGGCCAGCTTGGAAGGTTAGAAATGACGATGGCAGCAAAGTGGCCACTCAGTGGGTCACAAGCATGTGCACACACACTCTGCTTCCCCTGAAGGGTGGCAGAGTATTTCCTACGTCTCCACAGAGTTTCAAGGATAGGAAAAGGGTGGCAGTGACCCACCTTCCACTAGTTAGACCTAAGCTGCTAGCTTCCCGCTGTGAGTCTGGCACCATGAGTCTCACATGCATTTATATGCTCAAAGGGAAAAATCACATTAAAAGACGAGAATGAGCATTATGTCAAAAGCATCAAAATAACAATCCCACAGTGACATCTACACAAGCGGAGATTACTCTCTGTTCTGAGTCTGGGACTGGCAGACATGGCGGGCGAGCTCTCCGTTGCTCATGAGGAAGACCCAGAGCGAAACCCTGGGAAAGCAACCCACCCTGGCTCCAGCCAAGTGCGCGGCCATTCTCCTAGGGATTTACTTTTTAGCATTAATAAAGAAACAGGTCTTGTACCAAAACTTCTCACTCACAAGTGGTTTGTGTGTTGCCCCTCATCTGTGACAGCAGGGGGGACAGTTTTGGTTGTTACAGCTGGGATTGGGGTGTTACTGACATCTAGTGGGTAGAGCCCAGACGCTACTAAAGTTCCTCCACTGCACCACAGAGCCCTGGGCAACAAGAATTATTCAGCCCCTCTTGCCAAAAGCAGCCAGGGGAAAGGAGAAGTGAACGTGGTGGCTCCTGTCTTTGCACAATGACACAGTACTGCCTGACTCACTCTCTGGTCATTAAGACCTTCAACTCCTGCTGTCTGACTCGTGTGTGTGGGTGTGTGTACATGCATGTGTGTGCATGCATGTTCGCAGTACTGGGGATCGAACCCAAAACTGAGCTACATCGCAGGCCCTTTTTCGTTTCTCATTTTGAATTAGGGTCTCACTAAATCACTAAGTTGCCCAGGCTGGGCTTGAACTTGCAATCCTCCTGTCTCTGCTTCCTAGAATGCTGGGATTGCAGGTGTGCGACTCTGCACCCAGCTCACGGATGGCTTACCTAGGAACTCACACATTGTCAAAGCGCACATTGTCCTTCTGCAAGGCACTCTGCTTTGAGACTGGGAAGCTAGGAACCCGCAAGCCATTTCTGATTCTCACCCCCATCTTTGCCTGGTCTTCTCCTGAAGTCTCATCAACAAGCCACATCTCCAGTCTGTGGAGAGGAACCTTGCAGGATGCTAATGCCTCCCCGCTTATTCTGCCTTGGTTTGATCCTTTTTTCTCCACCAGCTGTGATTCTCCAAAGCCCCTGTGAACTCCCATGTCTGCCCTGGGAGGAGGAGGGACTGAGCCCAGACTGTGACTTTCATTCCTTCTGATGAGCACCGAGCTATGTGGCATGTACTAGGAAGATCTGTGCCGGGGCTGCGAGGAATCCAGATGAGTCAGGTACTATCTGTGATCTGCTGGGGAAGGGGAAACGGATGTGTGATAAATGGTGGTTGTAACATGACGAATGCCACTGGAAGAGGCTAAATCAGAGCATGAGTGGAATGCAGAAGTGGCAATGATGAACTCTGACTCAGAAAGGATAACTCCGGGATGCACTGGGCTTGGGATATCCTGAGTGACAGCCAAGAGGAGCCAGGCAAAGGAACCAACCAGTGCTGGAGCAGGAAGGACAGACGGAGCCCAGGTGACCAGAAATCCTGCACCGTCAGGACCCAGCTCCTGCTCTGGGTGGCAAGGAGGGCACACTAGGAGGAGAGATTGGAATATGGGACAACTGAGCTGCAGGACACTGAGTGTTAGGATAAGGACACCAGGGAGCACCAGAGGACCCCTGAGCCAGTGATGACCCAATGGCTAGCAAACTTTTTTCTGGAAAGGGCCAGATCACAAACATCTCAGGTATGAAAAGTGCTCCTGTATGATACATAAACAGCCAATAAAACTTGATTTCCGTTCACTGAAATGTGAATTCCATATCACTTTCATGGATTACATGATATTATTCTTTAAGATTTTTTTCCCCGACCACTTAAAAATGGAGACGCCATTCCCAGTGCATGGGTCATATTAAACACAGGTAGGGCTTCCGGCTGCCAGCCGGGGTCGCATGAGCCCTGCTTTAGAAGCATCACTTGGGGGTGGGGGAAGGAATAGGGACCTTGGGCAGAGGCTGCTGCAGTGACACGGGATGGAGAGGAAGACACAGATGCAGACAGTGTGACCACCCAGGCAATAGGGGACAAGCCTGTCTGTCTTTATGTTGGGGACAAGTCTAAGTGTGGGGTCAGACTCGGGTCAGCTGGACTCGTGGGCCAGATCAGACTCCGAGTGGCTCCTCTGAGTGCCTGTGCTCACAGCTGCAGCTGCTGCCTGGTAAAGTCACTTCCCCTTACTCTTGTCACCTAGTTTGGCTCAGACACAGGTGAATGGTTCAGTGAGAGTCGATTCCAGGTATTTGTGGACCTTCTTTTGAACAGGGACAGCTATCCAAACCCATGAGCCCAGGTGTTGTTAAACCTGCAGCAGGCACAGTACATTGCAGCCCTGCACTGTTCAGCACCCCTTTTTATTTCTTTGTTTTTATTTATTTTTGGTACCGGGGATTGAACTCAGAATCTCACACTTGCCAAGCAGGCACTTGTGCCACTGAGCTAAACCCTCAGCCCCAGTGCCCCTTTTTAGAGAGCAGGAAGGAAACCAGAATGGACAAGGGCCAGGCCAATCCTGGTGCCACCCACTGATGCCTGGATCCAGCCATACTTAAAGCCAGCTCCGGACTGCAGTTCAGGAGGCAATAATTTCTCACCCTTTGTTTATGCCATTCCAGGCTGGGTCTTGGTTACTTTCAGCCCAAACTCCTTACACATTTAGCTGCTGTTAAAACAAGCTCCAGAAGGCAGAGCCTTTTGTCTCCAAATCGTGTGCCACAGTGCCTCCCTCAGAGAAATACCCAACAGCCTTGCCTTTGCATCTGCTTTACCGACCTCTAGGTGGTGCTCCTACACACAGTAGATGCTCAATAACCGCTGGTGCAAGAGTAAGGACCCATAACCCCAAGGAACCAAGCACACTGAGCTGCAGGAAAACCTCTGCGAGGAAACACCAGGAGGCAGAGTGGTTTCCGGTTCCCCTCCACCAGCCAAGGGCTCAGAGCAGCCGTGAATGCGGGGATTTGGGTCTTGCACATCAGCTACACCAGGCTTGCCTGGGAGAGGGCAGGCTCAGGGGGCTGACAACTAAAAACGCCTTTCAGTGAGGGCCCAAGTGAAGGCAGGGAGCTAGCTGGTCTCCGAGGTGGTTAGGAAAGAGGCATGGAAACTGTGCTATGAGCAGCAGTGCACTGGGCAAATGGGCAAGTAGACAGCGGAGCTCTCACTCAGCTGTTCAACTCCAGGGTGCAGTGGAGGTGGGTATATGGGGTAGGGTTGCACATCTTGGGATCCCAGACCTGTATGCCCAACAGAGGCTCCAGAATGGCCAGCTTGACAGAGAGCTGCCCCTGGGTGTGAGCACAGAGGGGCTGGTAAATGAGGGAGACTGCTGGCAGGCTAGAAAGAGCAACTGGACAGGGAGTCCATATACTCTTGGAGTGCGTGTGCATGCCCTCTCCTCTCCAGGGCCCAGTTCCTCATCTGGACCAGAGAAATGAGCCCCACCTGAGGGGTGGGGGCGAGCTCAGATTCATGTGCACCGAGAGCGTGGGACAAACTCGCCTCCCACAGGGATGAGCATAAGGAGGGGGTGGACACCTGCTTGGAATGAATTTCAGTGTTACTCATCAGGCTTCTAAACTGGCAAGAACTCAGGGTCTGTCTGCTCACTATGTTCAGAGGTGTCTGGACAGAGCTGATCTCCCTGCTCCTGAGTCTTGTTCTACACTAACCAGTATGGCCTTGGTCCAGGACCCTGACCATGCTACGGCCCTCGCC
Organism: Hydrochoerus hydrochaeris; assembly: GCA_004027455.1. Taxonomy (NCBI): domain Eukaryota; kingdom Metazoa; phylum Chordata; class Mammalia; order Rodentia; family Hydrochaeridae; genus Hydrochoerus; species Hydrochoerus hydrochaeris. The sequence goes on from PVLA01004785.1 coordinate 52,167, forward strand.
CTGCCCTCCAATTTGCTGTTTGTACAATTTCAGTGCCCACTGCTTGGAATCATGCAGAGCTCAGAGTGAGATGGTCTGGGTGGGCAGAGGAAGATATAGCAGCTTGGCATATAATGAGGGCTCCATCAGTGCTATCCGCATGACCGAGGACACAAGGGCTGTGACATTTTCTTTCCAGCAGAGCTTCTACTTTTCAAAGGTATCTGAGAAGACTGGTTTCTGCTGCTACAAGCAAGGGAGTGGTTGCCCTGCCTTTGCCCTGGGGAGGGTACAGGGACAGTGATGGGGCAGGGGGTACTTTGTTTTTGACCTGGATGCTGGGGACATGTGAGCCTGCTGAAGTGCAGAGCGTGCCTTCCTGCATGTACGCCTCCTTCAGGAGAAAACTCAAAAGCAGGGGAGCCAGAACAACAGGGTGGGACGGACAGACGCTGCTACTCAACCCCAGCAATAACATGGCCACCTGGCCTCTGACGGCGCAGCTCTGCTCGGTTCTGTAGGTGAGAGGCCGGCAGGGTGCCTGCCCAAACCCTCTGCCCTGTCCAGCCTTCCAGCTAGTGGCTGGAGCTGCTGAGGGCAGCTTGCTGGGTCTCCCGTGGGCAGGACACAGATACCCAGAAGGCCCAAGCCGGATGCTGGGATGAGGCTGCGCTTTGCCGCTCGGAGGGATGAGCATTTCCCATCCGCCGTAGGCAAGCCGGCCCTATCCCCCTGTCCATGGGGCAACCTCTTTTAGCAGGAATAAGTACAGATCGGCCAGCTTCGGGACAAAGGAAAGGGTAAAACCAGCAGTACTGACTGTGTAGAGAAAAAGGCAGCCGCTCTCTGTAACATCACTTTCTTCATCCTAGATAACTCTAACTCCTAGATAACTGGGATCTCCTTATCCCAGTTTTGCAGTTTAGGAAACCGAAAGCCAAAAGAGTACGTGACTGGTCTGTATCCAGTCAGCCAGAAAGGCAGAGAGCCAGATTTGCCCCCAAACCTGGTGACAGGAGAAAAAGCTGTCAGCCAATTACATATTAGTATGAATTAGTCCCATGGCTCTGCCTCAACAGTGGGTTTCTCTACCATGGTTCACTCCTCCCTCACATCCTGGAACCATCAGTCCCCACCACATCCTGCCCCCTTGTGAGGTCCCCAAGGGAAACGTGCAGCAGTGGGAGAGCTCCCCAGTTTCCACCTCGGGGGCGCTCGCTGTTTGCTATCCTGGGACAATCAAGTTAGTAATGAAGGAAATTGTTTCCTTCAACAAATAAACCCAGCAGACTCCACTTAACAGTAACAAAATAGTAATAGATTCTAATCCCAGGTCAGTTTAGTCACCTTTTTTTTCTTCCATCCTGACTTCTGACGCTGTGCTTCTGACATTGTCGCTGACCCCTGACACTGCACATCACCACGGGAACGAAGCCCAGGCTGCAGAACTCCTGGCCCACTTCTGCCGGGCTAGGAGTCGGGGACTGACAGGGAAGTTCTGCTTGATGGCGCAGATCGACCTCACTGTAAACAGCACCCACGGTCCGGCCTTAACGTTAACTCTGGAGAAAACATGACCTGCAATTGGAAGGCAGCCCCACGACGCCGGGGCTGCTGGGAAATTTCTACGACAGCTGTATTAGGAGGCACAGTGAGGTTTGGTAACTCACCCAAAGTCACCCAGTGATGGCGAAGCTTGAGTCTGTACCCGGTCGGGATGTCATCACTACTGTACGGCCCAGCTAATGCCACAGGCAGACATGCACAGGGCCCGAGGCATAAGGACCATATTGATTTCTCTGTTTCTAGCTGATTTATGTTTAAACTCACACGACTCACTCCTTCCTTCTTCTCCTTTGCCTTCGCCTCCCCCTCCTCCTCCCCCTCCCTCCTCCTCCTCCTCCTCCTTCTTCTTCTGTACTGGGGACTTGAAACCCGAAACCTTCACACGAGGCTACATCTCCAGCCCTTTTTACATTCTTTGAGACAGGGGCACCCTAGCCCAAGCTGGGCTAGAATTTGTGATTCTCCTGCCTCAGCCTCCATGAGCACTGGGATTACAAGTATTCACCACCATGCCCAGCATGACTCACTCTTTTCTAACGCAGTCACTGAACTGAGGCTCTGGCAAGTCCAGTGTGAGTCTTGTTCAAAAGTTATTTCTTTTTTTAAATGCAATTATTTTCCACAGACAAAAACCAGCCAGCCAATATCATATTAATATGAACCAGCCTTATCAGCTTTACCTTAGCACTGGGCATCAGCAGCACTGAAATGAGTGGTTTGGCTGAAGAAAAGGGCCCACACGAGAAGGGCCCAAATGAAGGTGTTTCATAGAATCTGTGGAGAAGAATATTTGAAAGATATAGAAGAAAGAAGGGAGAGATGCTTCCTTCAAAATTTGGCTCAAGGGTGGACCTGTGAATTAGTCACTTTCCTATTGCAGGAACAAAATACCTGACACCCACGATTTAAAGGAGGTGAAATTTACTTTGGCTTACAGTTTCAGAGAATTTAGTCCATGGTTGGTTGCTTCAACGCAGAAACAAAATAGTGGAAGGATGGAGCAGAGGACAAGTGCTCACCGCATGGCAACCAGGAAGTAGACAGAAAATAGAGCTGCCGCAGACAAGAATACACCGTGCTTGGTCATGCCTCCAGTGATCTGCCTCTTCCTACCAAGCCCCATCTTCTAATGGCACATTCAACTATGAACTCATCAATCATTAATCATCTAAGGAGTATCGCACCCCCATGATCCAACCAACTTCCAAAAGCCCCACCTCTGAATATATGAGACTCTTGATAGACATTTTTAACCTAAACCATAACATTCCCCCCTGGTTCCCAAAAGACTCATGTTTACCTCATTATGCCAAAGGCATTTATTCCATCTCTACAAGTTGCCAAAGGTTTAACAGTTCCAGCTCTGTTGGAAAGTCCAAGTTCCAAGGTCTCCTTTGAGACTCAATGTAAACTCTTAGCTATGGATCCCTATAAGAATCAAAAAGGAAGTTAAATACTTCCAAGATACCGGGGTACAGCCAAACTGTCTCATTCCAAAGGAGAGAGATAGAGGAATAGAAATGTACTGGACCAAAGACAGACTAAACCTAGCAGGGCAACCATTAAATCTTGTAGCTCCATGTCCAGCACCTGAGCAGGATATGACGGAATGTGAGCTCCAAAGGGCTTGAGTGGCCCCACGTCTATGGTCTTGCTGGTTGCAGCCCCCATATCACCCCTCCAGCAGTCCCAGCTGGCTCTGATCACTGTGTGTGGCTTTCCTCAGCAGACAATTCATGTTCCTGGCACCTGCAACTTACTGGGGTCCCTCCTGACCTTTAGCCTCACTCTCACAGCTTCACACATTGCCTGACTTCCCAGGCTTCCTTTGAAATCTGGGCAGAAGCTTCTATGACCCCACAGCTCTTACATTCTGCATGTCTTAAAAACCAGTGGTACATGGATGATGCCAAGGTCTGCTGCCAGATTGAGCAACAGCCTGTCCTCATGGACCATGTCTGCAGCACCCTCTGAGGGTGTGGATGGCTAAACTCAAGCAAACACTTTCCCGAAGTGGCCCTGAATGAGCAAGGTGCCCTGGAGCTCTCTTCTTAAAGCAAAATCTTTCAATGAAGTTGATCCTTTTACATCTTTGGGAAGATATGTGAGGCCTAATTACTTAATGAGATGCCTTCAAGCCATCTTCCCTATGTATTAATGCAAAATACTTAGCTTTTTAATTTTTTCTGAGACAGGGTTTCACTCTGTAATTCAGGTTGGCCTTGAACTCACAGGGATCCTCCTGCCTCAGCCTCCTGAGTGCTGGGATTACAAGTGTGTACCACCACACCCAGTGGCATTTTAAAATACTAATCTTTTCAGGAACCATCCTGCCCCCACTTTGCAGGCACTTTTTTTCGGGCCACCAGCAAAATTTTCCTTAGTTTTTGGTCCTGGTTTTTGTTCCTGATTCTCACTATAGATCTGGCTAAAGCAGTCGGTGGTGTCCATGTCACAGCTTGAATATTGAGCTGCCTTAAAATTTCTGCTGTCAGATTAAGTAGTTCACTGCCTTTAATTTCAATCCCCTTCAATCTCAGGACACAGGCAAAGAGAAGAAAAATTTTCTGCCATAGTGTGACACACATAGAAGAGTGTGACACACATGGTCTGTAGTCCAGCTGCCAATGGAGCTTTTGTTCCCCAACTGAATCCTCCTAAGTCTGGCTTTTACCATCTAAATATTCTGAGCTCCCACCAGAATTACCCATCAGATTCTGTTTACAGCATTCTAAGGTTCTCTAGCCCACATCTCCAAAGCTTTCCAAACTCCTGCAAACCAGCTCCAAATGCTCTAAGCTATGTGGTCAAGTACACCCACAGCAATTACGCCACTTCTCTGGTACCAATTTTCTGTATTAGATACTTTCCCATTGCTGGGAAAATATATGAGAGCACAACTCACCACAGGAGTGGGTTATTTGTTTCAGAGAATTCAGTCCATGGTTGGTGGCTCCAAGGCAGGACGGCAGAAGAGCACGGTGAACAAAAGCTGCTCTCCTAGTGGCAGCAGGAAGCAGAGAGAGAAGGGAGGAGCCAGGGACAAAAACCCCTCCAGGCCATGCCTACAGGGACCTCTTCTAACCTGGCTCTACTTTCTAACACCACCTTCAGCGATGACCTCATCAGCAGATGAATCCACTGACATGTATAGCACCCCCGTGACCCATCACCTTCCAAAAGCCCACAGCATACCGACAGCTTGCTACCCTGACTGTATGCAGGAGACTGGGAACAATTCTCTGTCATTTTGGATGCCACTTCTGACCCAAAATGCTTCAGAAGCACCTTCTCAATGCTTCATCCTTCTCCAGGGGCCCCAAAGCCACCTGCTGCAGGTGAATCTCTGAGCCACCCCTGTGGGCAGCTGTTGAACGCTCACACTGGATGCCCTGAGGTGACACAGACTTACGCTGCCACGACACAGAGATGCTGCAGTTCTCCACTGCCGCCTGGTTTCAGCCTAGCTCGCCTATGAAAGGAAGATGGTTTCTCATGACTGAAGCACAAAGATCTTGAGCAGCCTTGGAACAGCTGCCAGTGCGTCATCTGGGCACAGGTGCTGTTCACTGTCCGAGGTCATCCCTGAGATGCACAGGCCCAGCACTTGCTCCATGGCTGTCCCCAAAGGTGAGTGCCCCAGAAAAGGGCAGCAATTTACACTACAGCCATTGCACCCGAGATGTTTCAGGACCACAGCAAGGAAAGCCACACTATGTGCAGGTGCAGCCCCGCCTGGCTCTCTGTGACCCCGTCTAACTCATGCTGGTAACTCATGGCAACCACCCGTGAGTCTTGCTCTGACATAGCTCACCTGTTCCCGCAGATGGGGGTACCGTTCTGTGTTGCCCTGGTGCCCTGATGGAAGAGTAGAAATTGACAGATATTTCCTGAGGACCACAATCAGCAAACTCTAAAGTGCTTAAACGTGACGGAACTAATGTATTCCATCACTCTTATCAGCACATCGCCAAGGAAATCAGGCAGTGGGACCAGACAGCTCTGAATCTGTGGTCTCCTGATTCTCTTTCACTTTTACAGGCGCTGGTGTTTAGAGCGAAACAGGACAGACACTGCTGTTGGTGGGTGTGTTTGGCCTCTGTCTGGTCAGGGCCCAGCCTGGACACAGTGTGGGACAGCAGCGTGTTGCTCCGCATGAGCGGGGCTGAGCTGTCTCTCTGCGCTCCCCAGGTTCAAGCCTGCAGAACCACTCACCTGGCTGGGGAAATAAAAATCCCAGGTTACTGCAGAAATAGCAGGAACTCAGGTAAAGCACAGAGAGGGCAGGTAACTCGCCCCAGGTCACACAGAAAACAGCATATCTGAGATCTGAACTCAGGCAGTTTGGATGTTAAACACAATTTCTGCTCAGGGCAATGATTTTCCACCACCTTTCTGCTCAGGGCAATGATCTTCCGCAGGGCTTCCCTGAAGGAAAGTGCCTGCCGATTCTCCCTTAGGTGAGTATCGCTTTCTCTATGAAGTGAAGATACTTCTGAAGGAGCCATGTTCACTGTGCATTCATTTTCCCTGCCCAGTTTCTCTTAGGTCAAGATTCATCTCCTTCCTCCAGCCAGTCATTCTCAGACACTTGCTTACCCTAGGCACCAGGAGCAGTGACGAAAGCCCAGACTCCCATTTGCAATGTTCATCTCCCAGCAACCTCAGGAATAAAGCAGAGAAGATAAAGAGGGCCGGGGACCCCGGACTTGGGTGCTTTAGGGCTGGCTGGCTGGAGACCAAGTGCATTAATCGTGATATGGTCTCATCTTGTAGAGGATTCCGTTATACATGGCTCGAGGCATCCCAAGACAGGACGAGCACACCCAGTGAACTCGGGGCTCAAAGTCACGGTAAAGAATTGTGGTCACTCATGGCTCGGAGGAGATGACAGAGGCCAGAGCTTCCTAGCCAAGGACCACAGTCTCTTCTACCCATGAGCGCTCTCTCTCTCTCTCTCTCTCTCTCTCTGTATGCATGGGCTCCTTCAGCTCCCAGAGCCCTGGCAGCCAGCTGTGTTCCAGCCCCGTAAATCACCAATGTAAAGTAACTGAAGACGCTCCATGAATGTGTAGCAGAGCGGGGCACCATGGCGCACACCTGTTACCCCAGCGTTTAGAAAGCTGAGGCAGAGGATCAAAGCCCAACCTGTGCAACTTGCAAGACCCTATCTCAAAATTTAAAAACAAAAACAAGGAGGGGGTTGGGGGATGTAGCTTAGTAGGGTCCCTGCCTAACATGTGGGATGGACCCTCAGCACCACAAACGCAAATAGATATAAAAAGCGCACAGTGATACTCAGAAGGAAACATGGCAACTCTCCATCAAAACATGGGGCAAAATTCAATCTGAAAATCTGCATCATGAAAACTGCTTTCTTTCTTAGGCAATCCCTTGCATATGGAAAGCAACAATAATTCGATGTTATCTTCTATGTAAATTCCGTGGAAACCCAACTGTCGTTTCCTAATTTCTTTTAGTTATGTTTGTTTCATCCCTAGTTGGAGGACAGGAAGGTCTGGCTTGGGAGCTGCTAATCTGCCCTCTTTGTATCCTGCATGCCAAGTGGGAGCTCTTTCCCTGCATCTAGCAGGTGTCAAGAACAAGGTGAAGCTATGCTACCTAAGCAAAAAGATGGCAATTCAGGCGCCACTGAGTGACATTTTTAACCCAGCATGCATGAAACTAACAACACATTTTCCTTCTGAGAAGCTGGGTCAGGAGAGCTCTGTGTGCTACTGAAAACACAGCCTGAGATCAGTTGGGGCCTGGATAAATGATCGGAGCTCTCCCCAGGCGTTGCACGCACGGGAGTGCTGGCATTTAAATGTTGTCTAACAAGACTCAACAGGATTAGGCTGTTAAGGTTGTTAATTATGACCCCAAATCTTGCTAGAGTCCCTGAAGTATGACACCTGATCATCCACGAACAATGTCATCGCAGAGTGTGTCGTCAGATCTAAGTTCAAGTGGGCCTTGGCCTTAGAAATCTCACCTGGAAAGAAGCAGGTGTTGGGCTGGCAATGGAATGGTGCCAACCCAGGTGAAGACATGTGTCCTTTCTGTGGACTCCACCGAGTCCCTCCATAACTCTGTCCCTAGGCCCTGGTGCCACACAGCCACAAGTATCCCCTGCTGCAAGGCCAGCGTCAGGAAGGGTGTGGCTGAGGTGGGATGGCGGTGGGGAGAGCAGCCCCACTCGGGGAGACCCAGGAAGCGAAAGGTGGAGGCTTAGCCGGGCTTTTCTTGGGAGCTGACAGTCTTTAGGAAGGAGAAGGAGATGTGAATCGAATCAGGCCTTCCAGTCTCTGTCTCTGTCTCTCTTCCTCCCTCTCTCCCTCTCTCCCGCACTGGGGCTGGAACCCAGGGCCCAGGCATCCTAAGCAAGTGCTCTGCCCTGAGCCACATCCTGACCCTGCCCCATCCTTATCTTCCTCCCCACCCCCACCCTTACCAATTTTCCAACATAGCCGCACCCACACGCCCACTTCCCTGTGAGCACCGTACATGCTCCCCTGGGGGCCCCGCTGCAGCCTCAGCCCTTGCCAGCCCTACTACAGTTGTGTTGGGCTATTCTCCAGGCCCTCTGAGGCTTGAAAAGACAAAAACAAACAAAAAACAAAGAAAAAGCAAAACAAAACAAAAAAACCCTGTCCTGTTGGCACAGAGCTTCCCACAGTCAGCAGACCACAGTGATCTACCTGCAAGAGAAGCACACATGACCCCAACTGTGGCTGTCACCTTGAGTGAATTGATGGGCACCTAGAGAACTAGTAGAGCACCTTCGGGATGTGTCCGGGAGGGTTTTCCTGAGAAGAGGGGCGTGTGGGTCAGCGCCTGAGTGTAGAAGACTTGGCCTCCAAAGGGGCAGTGCCGACATGGGCCAGGAGGGGACAGTGAGGCAGAGAAGGGGGCCCTGTTTCCTCCCGGGCACGTCCAGTGCTGCCCACGGATAACAGACTCTGGGACCTTTGGCCTTTGGGTGCTGGACCCTGTACCCTCTAGGACAGTCAGCCTTGACCTGGGGCCGCATCCTGTCTCCTCCTGAGGCTTCTCCCTTCCTGGCCGGCAGACAGCCACCGTGGAGCGGCTTGGCCTGTGGTCGTGTGGACCGGTCTAATGGATCCACTCTAGTACAAATACAGACTGTACGCATTGTGCTTCTAGAGCCCAGGAATGTTTTAAAATGAAAACAAGATGACACTGGTGTGTGGACAGTGTGGCCCCCCCACTCCTCATGCCCAGCCCCATGCCCAGGGCCCGAAATGTGACAGGGACATCACAGCTGCTCAGGGTTGGGCAAGTAGGACTTAATTTTGGGTTTATGACTTGTTCTCAGAGAGGTCACTGCAAAGGTCAGGCTGGGCTCCTGCTGACCTGCATAAAGCTTCCTGATCCAAGAAAGCTATGGAAACAAATTCCATTTATTCTCTAACTCCTAAATATTCACATGTCCTTTGCCTCTATGCTCAGGATACAAAGCGTAGCGCCAGCAGGAGAAGCCTGTCTATCAGGAGGGTTCTCGTTTCGTTGTTCTACACCCCAACCTGCAATGCTAGATCATGACGAAACTCACAGTCTTGGTTCCTTCTGAAGCCTGGCCTTGCCCAGCGATTTCAGCCTGGCCAGCAGCTCTCAGGAGGACACCTCCCCCTGGCCGGAGCACATCTGCACACCAGACCCCCACCCACTTGTCATGTTCATTTCCTGCTGCAAGTCACTTTAAAGGCCTCTCGGGAGCGGGGCATGGTGGTGCATGCTAGTAGGCCCAGCTACTTCGGGGCTTGAGACAGAAACACTGCTTGAGCCCAGGTGTTCAAGGCCAACCTGAGCAACACAGACAGACCCTGCCTACAAATCTATTTATCTTTGAGGTTGGGGGCAACTCAGTGGTTGAATGTTAGCAAATACAAGGCCCTGAATTAAATCTCCAGCACCAATGATAATGATAATAATAATAATAATAATACTAGTGACAAATTCCCCTTGAGCCCTGACCAAAAATCCTCTCCTCCAGGAGACAATCTGGCAATCATTCTCCTGCAAAGTTCTTCCCTCCTTCTCCTCCAGCAGGGGAAAGAGCACCGGGCTGGGAGTTAAGGAAGCTGTGCTTGGCTCATTACAGATTCGTTTTCAAGCCAAACACAGCAACCCAAATAACTCTAGGCTGCGCTCGCTCCATTAGTCACAGATGGTCGCTCCACATGGTGACTCAGGGCCTCCTCCCCATGCCGCCTGGCCAGGAGCCAGGCCGGAGCAGAAGGTGCTGGGCGCAGAAGGCTGCTGACTCTCCGTGGGATTCTGAGAACACACAGCTCCACATTCCAAATGCAAATCTCGGGTTCTCCACTTCGGTAGATTTCACATCACCCTCAACAGCACAGCAACTGAGAAGCGATTAGATTACCACGGCAAAAGAGGCGAGGCGATGCTGTTCCCTTTACTCAGTGCTTCTTATGCTAAGACTTCGTAATCCAGGTACCTTATACAGTAGGTTCTTACCGGACTAGCAATGCTTTTAAGCGCCCTGATGGCAGGAACCAGAGACTCCTCCAGATTAGGGTCCACAGCACTGCAGTGTTCAGCTGAGAGGTGCCCTATGACCCTGTAGGCTTTGACGAGCCTTGGTGGTGGGAGCACCACCCCCAAAGCCACCCTAATGTCTCCACTAGCTCTGTCAACACAGCGTCACGACACAACAGAGAGTCCTGCAAATAGGAAGAAAAATTCAGAAGAGACGCAGGAAAGAACAGGTAAATGCAAAAGTAGGACACAGCATCGTGCATGCTCTGCATAAAATCTACCCAATTCCAGATAAAGAGCTGGCAATGCCCTGCAAACAGAACAGAATGGGAAGAAGTGCCAGTGCATTTTAAACTACGCCACTACATGGTGGGATAACGCGGAAAGCCACATTCCTATACTCGGCCCTGCTCCCCACCACACTGATTCCCACTCCCTAGTTATTGATCAGGAGCACAGAGGATTTTTAACATTTATCTTTCTTTCACTGTTGTCCACGAAGGGGGAACACAAGCACTGAGACACCTAACCTCACGTGTGTCCATTTCCCAGGGGATGAAGGACTCTGAGACAAAGAGGAAGCATCACTCCTCGTAGGGGGAGGGGGCGGAAGGGGTGATTTATTCAGAGGAAAATACACACAAATCTCAGTTTAGTTTGTAGCAAACGATAAGCCAAAAATGCAAAAACAGCCAACTTCACTGTGTGATGGGAACAGCCCTCATCAAATGAAACAGGCGATGAAATACTGATTTGCTTATAAAAAAAAAAAGCAAGAAGAACAGAGGTTAAAACTATGATGCAGCTGCCAAGTCACTGGGGTTCAGCTCTGCACGTCTACGTGGGCAGATGGGACATGGCGGCATGAACCGTGACTGTGCAATCCAGACTTTTTACTACATCCTGCTCTAAGGCCCTCCCTAAACTTTAGAAATGGACTAATTTGTGTTTACCAATAAAGTCTTAGCAAAGTAATGCTTAACAGTATGCTCAGGTAACTCACAAGCCTTCACTATTTCTGCAGATGAAGTTTGGGGAGCTAGTTATAGGTACAGCACTTGCTCACAAGAAACAGTGCTTTTATTTTTGTTTTCAATCAGTGCTAGCCTATTAGGAGGACCCTTAAGGCTTTGGGTCGAGCCTCAGTCTCACCTGAGAGTCCGAGATCTAGGAATTTTGTGAGCCTGCAAGCTCCAGGCAGCAGGGTGAGGAGGCTCGTTCCACAGAACTCAGCCAAGACTAACCCATAACCCAGGGTACCTGGACCTCTTCCCTATGAAAGTCTGGCAAATGACGAGTCTCCTATATTACCACTTCCAAAGAGGCTAGGGTGACAGTTTACAAGCCTGCCCACAATCAAGTTCAGAGAGCTCTGTAGGGCATGTCTTACCCATCCCGGGCCCTACCTGCATCCCCAAGCATGTCTGTCCTCTTGTCACACTGTCCGGCCGCACCCTGCTCTGGCTTCTGAGTCACCCACAGCTCAAAATTCACAGCATCGCTTCATGAGACTCTGTCTGTCTTTGGTTGGAGGGGGCTGGGAAATTTGGTCAGAAACAGAGGAGCCTGGGCTGACAGAGGATGATTTACTTTCTCTCCTCCTTTACCCCCCATTAACATTTTAATATTTACAGATAACATTTAGATGGTGTGGCTGACATCCTCCGTGACATATTTATTAAGCAGGCCTTTATGATTCAGAGTAGTTTTTAAAGGCATTTGAAGAAGAATCAGAATGTCTACTAAAATAACACCACCTGATCCTAGCCTCGCTTATGTTTGGAACAAAATTTTTTGTCAGAGTAAATGTTACAGTAAAAACAGTAGTGTTACAATTGTGGCTATTTCCCATTTGGATTACTGGTTAACTGCTGGCAGATATCTGTATTTTTTCTGCATTTCCCAAACCCAGAAAAACATTCTAACTTATAAAGAGAGAAAGTGACAAACTCCGAGCATTAAAGATAAAGGAAAATTGGGGATCATAGCATTTATTCTATTAACAGCTTATCTTCTTGGGTGAAATCAGATGCTGTCACCATCTCCCTCAGCGTGACACCAGGCCCCAGTCAGACAGCAGCATCTGCTTGATACACAGTCCCCTCCACTGTTCCTGCTGGAGCCACCTGATAACCATGTGAGAACAGTGACAGAAACTTCCAGAACCTCCAGGTAGCAGCCGTTCCTCAGAGGCCTCCAGAAGAGGCACTGCCTGGACTCCACACAAGATGGACAGGAAGTCAGCCCTAACCAATCCTGTCACCTTCTCTGTTCTTTGTCACCTCCTCTGTGCTACTTCCGAGTGGTCTCTCTGTCACAGCGTCAGGTCACAGTCCTTTCAGGCTGCTATTACAAAATCCCTTATACTGGTAATTTATAAGTGACAGAAGTGTACTGCTCGCAGCGCTTCAGCCTGGGAAGTCCCAGATCAAGGTACCGACAGATTCCAGGTCAGGTGAGACTCCATTCCTCATAGATGGCGCCTTCTGTGAGTCCTCACATCATAGCAGAGGCAGACAGGCCTCCTTTGAGCCTTTATCACAAGGGTACTAATCCCTCACTTCCCCAAAGCCCCACCTTGCTACACCACCACAGGATTCAGTGTCAACCCGTGGATTTGTGAGGGTGGGGACATCCACCACTCTCACACCAAAGCAAGGCCCAGAAGGTTCTGAAGCACAGGGCCAGCTATCAGCCCTGACTGAGGAGTGGTGTCAAGGCCAGTTCAAACCCAGATCATAAACCCAGCGGATATTTACGATGGAAAATCGCCCCCAGAGTACAACGATCAGGGCCCAGACCTCTGCGAGCCAGGCGACAGGGTGAGGGGACCCTGTGGGGCTCCCACTCAGGGCCTGAGAAGAAAGAAAGCAAATGTTCTGCTACTGCCTCAACTTTCAATAACCCTAAATTATAAACGAGAAGCCAATCACCCAATATATTTTTTAGCTCATGACATAATCATGTCCTGCTCACTAATCTCTCAATCCAAGGATTCTGCCTTTGTTCTAAAAGTCTAGACTGCGAAGAGTTTCTGATAACGTTGAAAGAGAAGAACCAACAGGATGGGAGGGCAGCTGGGCGTGGTGGCTCAGGCCTGTAATCCCAAAACCGCGGGAGGCTGAGGCAGGAGGATCACTGTGAGTTAGAGACCAGCCTGGGCTACAAAGTGAGCTCAAGGCCAGCCTGAATGGCATAGTGAGACCCTGTCTCAAAAAGACAAAAAAAAAAAAAAAAAAAAAGAAAGGATGGGAGCGCAGCAGGAAGGAGGAAGAGCTGGCCGGGAAAGGCACCTGCCAAGTGTCCTCAAACAATGCTGCCTGGGCTGGGGCTCCGTGGCAGCGCAGGTGGCTGAGAACACTGTCCATGTGTGGAGTCACATGCAAGGGCAGCAGCCATCAGATGGTGCTGGGGTCACTGCCATCCCAAGGCTCTGCTGGGCTGATCGCCCACAGTGGCACATTTGGGGCCGCAGCTGACACCGGCTGTCGGCAGGGAGCCTGGCTGGGGCTGTTAACCGGAACTCCATGTCACTTAGCCTTCTGAGAGCGTGGCTGTGACAGAGTCCCAGGAGAACCAGAGGAAAGCTTCAGGGTTTCTTACAATGTACACTCCAATATCTAGCGGGTCGCTGCTGCCCCATCCTGTTGGTCAAGAAAGTGAGCAAGGCCAACCCAGACTCAAGGGGAGAGGACCAGATTGGGTGGAGACAAGGTCATGTGGCAGAAGAATGCACAGGATATTATGGTCCCCAAAGGTGACCAGTTAATGCCCACAGCCTTACTATGAACCGAACAGCAGCTGGGTGGGGACCAGGTGAAGCCGACCATCTCTTTCTAAAACTCCACAGGGCTCACCTTGCAGACTAGGGAAACCCAGCATGCAAGGTGGTCATGACCAATGCTTGAGACCCCAGCTCCTGGGGGGTGGCCCAGGGCTTGGGCTGGGACATAAAACTTGAAGATGCAACCCAATGAAAGACGTGTTTTCAGAGGTGACACTCAAAGCTTGATGCACAGAGGAAGTGTCTCTCTGACCCATGGATGGCAGACTTGGCCAGGTGCACCTCAGCACTATCTGTGGCTGTCACTTGCCCTAGAGAGGTGTTGCTGAGGTATTTTGTTTGGTGGGGCATGTTCCTCAAGGCTCTGCCAGAAGCTGGAGCCAGATAGCCAGCTCTTACCAGCAGGGTCACCCTGTCACCAGCAGGGTGACAGGTAGTTGGGCAGGCAACTTTATCCCACTGCTTTTCTTTCCCCTCCCACTAGCAGACTTTGAGCTGAAGACGAGGCTGAGCCACAAGTGGGCAGGGGTCTGGATCCCTGCATGACCACGAAGAAGACCCTCTGCTGCGGCGTCACGCCAGCAACCATAAACCTTTGTTTGCTGTGCCAAGTCACTGAAATATGGGTCTGTCATACTGGTTGCCATCACCCTGCCCTCAACTCGAGGCTTCTAGAATAAAACTCATGATGTCTCCCTGGAGACCTGGTGCCACGCCGCTTTGCTTTAAAGCTGCTGGTTGCCAGTGTGGCAAAGCAGGAGTGCACTGAGAGCACAGCCGGGGAGGCTGGGGTGTGTGTCTGTCTGTGCATGTGTGTGTGCCCCCGGAAGCTCCCAGCCTGCTGTAGGCACAGAACACAAGCACAGAGGACAAAGCCTTGCTCTTATGATCATTCATATTTCACATTTAGGGCTGCAAAGGAATACAGCTCTAGAAACTGTTTTAATAAGATACACTGTTAGACCTCAGCTTGAGGGAAACTAACTGGAAGAGGGCTTTGACTTGGAGAGGGGTTAAAAGTGTGGGACTGTGTCCCAAGGGTGATAAATGTTCAGAGCCGCGGAAACTAAGAGGAGGAGGAAGTGAGACCAGGTCCTGTGTGACTAGCTGAGCCCACTATGCCCGGGGACCTTCAAAAGTGTAGGCAAGGTCCGGGGGAGACAACTGTTCTGGCTCTGTGCCTGATGGAGAAAATCGTCAGCCCCAGCATCAGGGATGCCCTGGGGGATGCAGACCTAAGCCTGGCTGGGGTGGCAGTGGTGGCTCAGATGAGGGAGGAGAGAAGACACAGGTGGCATTGTGATGAGATTTCTACAAAGCAGATGGGACAAGGGAGGACACCTCTGATCTGCAAGGGACCAGCTGGCACCAGACCCACCAAGCAGAAGTGGCGCAAGCTGAAAATACCAAACAAGACAGGGAGGAAAACAAGACGGTGCTTGGGAATTTGACTTGGCGGGGAATGCAGGGGCCCGGGGTGAGGGGATTTGAGTAGCAAAGTTGAGGAGCCCAGGGAAGACACAGGACGTGAGTGCTGCTAATGAGGTGGTTGCAGCCCAGGGGACTTGGGGCAGGAAGGAGGCAGACAGGTTGGAGACCAGGGAAAGAGCACAGTACACAAGCTTGGCACAGGGCACGCGGCCTCACTGAGCAGCCCAGTGACCCGGGCCAGGTCTTTACCCACTTAATTCCTAGCTGGGCCTCAGTCACTCCTTCCATGTAACCATCTCTACCTAGATCCTTGCAAGCAGGACCCACAGGGAAAGGAAAGGGGGATGGCAAAGCTACAAGGAGAAACTCAGGAGACCCCCAGGGGGGTTGGAACTCCAGGGGTTGAGTTGGCCCAGGCTATGCAGACCCCAGGGCTAGGACAATCTATCCAGGTGCAAAAAATCTGCAGGAAGAATGAGTTGTTTGGCAAGCAGACTGGATTAAGATCTCAGCTAAGCCACGTTCCAGCACAAATGGAGGGAACCTTGGTTTGCTCGCCCAGAAAATGGGATAACAGCACCCACTGCACGTGTGTTTGGCAGCTAATGCTTGGACAGAGTAAAAGCATCTACACACAAGAGGTGAGCAAGAAAGGTTAGTTCCCTTCCAAGAGCAGGGTGGAGAGAAAGATTGCATTTATCTCAAGTTTTGATGCAGGAAATGTCAAACATGTTGGAACTGAGAGACAATGTAAAGGACTTCTGGGGGTCATCACCTGGCAAAAGCAGTGATCAGCTCAGGGCTGACCTGGTTTTATCACACACACACACACACACACACACACACACACACACACCACCAACATCACCTTTGCTGCCTCCTTTGTGTCCCCTCTTTGCTTACTGTCATCTTATTTCTGCTTTAAGTGACCCCAGGCATACACTGAAAATGAGTTGTTGATCAAGGCAAATGCAAAATGAACTCTGGGACAGTGGGGTAAGCTCTGCTCCGTGCGGGCAGGCTGACCTGGGCAGGTGTCATGTGTATCCCGGGCCCCAGTTCCGGCGGTGGCTGTGCCGGGGTGTGAGGCTCTAACCCCAGATACCTGCACACCACTAGCCTTGACACCCTTCGGGGTTGACAGCAGGGGCTCCAGAATGGTCACCTGGAACGGGGACCGAGTTCCCTGGGTGAACAGATGGGCGAGGATGTCTCTGATCTCCCTTTCTCGCTCCTCATTAGGCAAGTCCACGGCCAGTGAGACCATGCCAGTGCAGACGAAGTAGCCATGAGCCAGGAAGGACAGGGCAGCACAGTCCAGCCCTGAGGGCAGTGTCCCCAGTCTTCCACCAAAAAGACAGTCTGGAGGCAGCCACTGGGAGCTTTGAAGAACTATGAAGGACAAGGCTGGTGGGTCTGGGGCAGAAGTGCAGACCTCACCCTGGGGCTGGGGAGGGGGAACCCCCAGTCAGGGACAACCCTCAGGCTTCTCCTTACCTTCAGATGTAAACCTCACACATCTTCTGTGTGGTCTCTCCAGGGTTTGCCAGGTGACAAGGGAGGAAATGATACAGGGTGGCCGGAGTGTGGGCCCCGGGTTCAAGCAATACAGGGTGCTCTGCATACAAAGAGTCTTAAAATAGGGTGGAAGACCCCTAAAAATTAAACATGGTGTCACCATATGACTCAGTAATTCCGTTTCTGGGTATAAACCCAGAGCTGAAAGCAGGGACTCGGACAGGTGTTTGTATGTCAATGCTCTTAGCGTGATTCATCGGCGCTGAAGACGGGATGAGCAGACAGACCATGTGTGGTGTACACAGCGAGCAGGAGACTATTCAGCCTTGATGAGAAAGGGACCCCTGCCGCACGCTACGACATGCCACCACATCCAAGAGCCACAGCCACCTTACGCAGAGTTAAATAAACCATTCACAGAGTGACAGATACCATATGACCGCACTTATCTGAGACCCCTGAAGCAAGGTCAAAGGGATAGAAGTGGCATGAATGGTGGTCACCCAGCACTGGGGCAGGGAAAGCGAAGAAGTGCTTAGTGGATGCAAAAAGTTGTTTGGAAAGATGGCGGTGTCCCGAAGGCAGGGAGGACAGAGAGCTGAGCAGAGCGAAACACTCGGCCCGCAGGCTGCACACACCGGCCATGACCCCACTGGCCGATCCTACCAGCCCGGCTCCTGCCCTTTCCTCTCCGCCCTGGGATGGCCAGGGGCTGGTGGGTGTGGGTCTAGGGGACTGAAGACCGAGTCACAAGGCACCAGGTGCAGATCAAGCCAAGTGTGGGGTCGGGGCCCACATGGACGTGTGTCTGCACTCTCAGAGGGCACCTCACAGCCATGGCAGCCTCTTCCCCCAAGCCAAATGGCACCCCCTGGGAGCACCCGCACTGTCACCACAAGGAACTGAGTTTCAGGGTTCGAAGATTGGCCAGCGACCTGGGCCAGTGGCTGCAGATCATGGGCACAGCAGGGCCAGCCCCGCGCAGATAATCTGCTTACACATGAAACACGGATTAATGGCTACGGCAAACAAACCCTTTTAGTCAGATGGACTCCAGTGCAGCCTTAGTTCTTTTCTGATTTTTGCTGGTTTAACTGCCCTATTGGGTGAGTAGAGAATGAGGGTGACATTGAACAATTGTGCTGGTCAACAGCACATACTGGTTGGCATCTGAGACTTATCTGTTGGACCATATACTAAAAGCTACCTCGCCACCACCACCAAATTGTGGACACTTGCCCCCCTCCGCCCCCACCAGAAGCCACTCTGGCTCACAGCTGGACTGAAGCTGGATCACAGCCCACTTCTGGGGTCGGGGCTCCAACAGAGTGATTCCTGGGCATTATAGTATGTGAACCTGCATCGGGGCCGCATTTGGGGTGGGGGGCTCTGCTGGGATCCCTCTCACGGCTGAGAACACTGAGGCCCGGGGAGGCCAGGGGATGTGCTCAGGGTTACAGGAGTCAAACCCAGGCCCTGCCTCACAGATACTGCTCCAGAGCTTGTCACCACAGCATCCCCTGCCACACACCCCCAGAGAACCACTGTGCCTCTCCCAACACCCTCTACTGCGCTAGAATGACCTGAAAGGGGATGGGAAGCACACCCCTAAACACCTAGGACTGGGGCCCAGGAGTCTGTCAGTTGCCCTGCTGGGGCCCTCTCGCATATTTAAGATGCTCCTTTAAATGGAGCAGAGTCCTGCCCCTGGCAGGGGAGGTGACCTCCAAGCCCTTTGGGGACAAAAGATGGCCATCCAGGAGCCTCTCCTCCTCCATCACAGCCTGCCTGTCCTGTCTTGGAGGGGACACTGCCCAGCTCTCTCCCCTGCCCCTGTACCCCACAAGTGGGACATCAAGAAAAGCATTGAAGTGTGGGGTGGAAGGAACATGCGACCAGCAGGCGCCATCCTTAGGACGTCCCAGCGCAGCCTCAGCAGTCAGGGGCTGATGCTCGTCCTGAGCACCCGAGGGAGGCAGCTGTGTGCCCAGAGGCCCCGGGGCCACACCAACACGGGGCCCCTGGTCACGCAGCCCTGACCACTCGCTGGTTGCTAGGCAAGGCTGTAAGTCTTCCCCGCTGTTCCCTTTGTTGCTGTGAACCCCTCACCTCTAAGGCACAGTCCTTACACCATTACACCACAGTCGGGGAAAAGGAGGCTCAGGGAGGTTTAGTTACTCATCTGAAATCACACAGCTGGTGCAAGCGAGAGCTGGAATTCAAACCCAAGCAGGGTGCTTTGTGGCTCTTAAATATTACAATCCTCTTACAGTGGTCAGTGTGAACCAGGATTAAAGGAGCGGATGAGGGTGGTAGGTAGAGAAGAGTCAGACTCCCACCCCTCCTTGGTCTTTGCATCCTGCTGATAACCAGTATCTAAACACAGTCTCTGACAGGACTAGTTTCAGAGATCTTTAAAGCCTTGCATCTCCCAAGGCCTGCCGAGAATGTCGCCATCATGAAGCCACCAGGACGGACCTGTCAGAGCTCTAAGCTCACTGTCCCTCGAGCCCCAAGACCTGCCTAGCTGTCCTCACACCTAGCTCACAGCAGGTGCACTTCTTACCCAACGCACCTGTCTAGGCCTAGGCCCGCCCGGCAGGCAGGTGCAGAGCAGGCCCTGTGCAGCTGATCATGTTCCGGAAGTCAGAGTCGGGCCTTGAAACCTGCTCTCCATCAACCCCCTTAAACCACGCCAGCTCTTGGACAGCATTTATGTGGTGGGGTGCAGCCCTGTCTTTCAGCTTTAATAAATGCAGCCCTGAAGTTTACAGTAAGTTTTAATTAAGCAGAGGCAAAGACCTCTGCGTAAGGCCTCATCATTGCCCTTCTTACACTAAGTCCCAACATTCCCTCTCCCACAGGCTGCCCCAGGCTCCTGCAGAACTGTGAATGTATTTATGTCATGCTTCGGTTTGGAGGGAGGAGAAACACCAGGCAAGACAGAAATATTCACAGCAGTGATCAAAAATTCATTTTGTTCCATGTTTACTCCACTCCTATCTCACTGGAGTCAAGCCAGACTTATTCAGTGGTTTGCTCCAGACTACTTCTGGCTTACATTTCGGAGCCACGCTGCTCTCTGCTGAAAGCGTGCTCTGCCCTGCGCGTGGGGTCTGGCCAGCTCTGGGTCACACTGGCAATGGTCCCAAGGTCGTGTGGGACCCTGAGAGTGGTCAGGACGGCACCTGAAAGCCCCAGAAGACAAGGGCCCCTGGGAAGCACCCTTCAACTTCTGCATTACCATTCACTGATTCATTCATTTGTCCACAAACTGTTGAGCCCATGTTGTGCCAGCTCTTTGCTGTGGCAGGGACAATGACTCAGAGGTTGACACAGTGTCTGTCTGTCTGTCTTTCTCTGCCCTCAGTGAGTTTTTGGTACAGCAGGGGAGACCCCACGAGTTAATCACACACGTTGGCCTCAGCTTGAGCCTGCGGCCAGGGTCAGGGTGGCTTAAATAGAGCACTAGCAGGGAAGAAAGCAGCTCAGACCACTTTCGGGGACAACAGGGAGTGCTTTGGAATGGAGAGATGTGTGTGCAGTGTGAGGGCCTTGCAGGCCCGAGTCTGAGGCAGAGGAGCAGGGGCTGTCCCAGGGTGGGGACAGTGCACACAGAATCTTCGACCCCCCCGTGCTGTCTTCCACTGAGGCACTCGTGCAGCTGTCCTTCCTGGCATCAGTTCTACATATGAATCTTGCTCTCTTGGTGCCCTCCAGGGTCTAGGCAGAAAGATGTGTAGGACAGGGGGCCAAAGTGAGACAGGAGGGGGCCTGGGACCGGCATGCACCCAGCTCGGGGCCAGGCTCGCAATCAATATTAGGTACCCTCTGCTTCCATGAGGACCCCTGGCTCCCTGCACGTGAAAGTCTCAGGAATATTTCTGCTGGTTACCAAGACAACTGTCAGGCCATCGGAAGGATGGACGGTGGGGGACCAAGCAGCCAGCAGATTACCGCAGTGGCTCACACAGGCCAGTGGGGCCAGGTCACAGGTGGGTGGGTGAGAAGCCAAAGCTGGCAGGTAGTAGCCAATGGCTCATTGCTCCTGGGTGATGAGAGAGGTCCATGATGCTGATTTTCTAATTAATTCTGGCGTTCTTCAAAATCCACCAGGATTCCGGGGCTTGAAGGGATGCACTTCTCATGTCCGCCACGCGGGGGCAGAGCGCCCACCACAGGACCCAGTGAGGTAGGGTGCAGAGGGGATGGTAATCCAGCCTCCCGGCAGCTTTCTCCTTGGGGCTCTCCAGCATAGGTTGACAGGTTTGCTTGGGTGTGCCTTGTCTCCAGGTATGGACTCGGGAGGAGGTGGCTTGGGCCTGTGTTCCATTCCCAGCTGATCTGACTATAGGAACAGCAGCTCACCTTGTTCCCTCCCACTTTTGCCTCTATCCACGGTTTGGGGGATTAAATGATTAAGCAAGACATTGTGCTGGCAGAGCTGAGCTAGTCCCCGGTGGTACTGGTGGCACTCCAAATACCAGTGAGTGCAGCGGGGACTACTAACGGGGCGCTGAAACGCAACGAGCTTAACTGACTTGCTCAAGTGGAGCGGGGAGTCACACAGTAAGGCTGTGGGTCTTCCTTTTCTTTAGCAGAGCTTTTTACCCACAAGAAAACATTGAAAAAAACCTGTACATCTCGCCAGGGATTTCGCCCAGTGTCCTACGTGCCTGCTTAGCAAGCACAAGGTCATGAGTTTGATCCCTGGTGCCAAAAAAAAAAAAAGTACATCTCACTTTAAACTCAATATTTCTGGTTGGACAATATACATTTACTATAAATTTTTTTCCAAAATATCAAATAAACACAAAGGGAAAAAAAGTAAAATTCCCTCAATACACTCACTCAATGTTTGGTATGCATATTTTTAAAAATTTAATTTTAAAAGGAATAGAACAGAACAATAAAACAAATCAAAACAGTGATAAGACAGTAGGAAATCTATCATAGTTACCATATTGCATACTGCTGTCCTCTAGAGAGTTGCTCAGACTGCCAGCTTTAGGCCTGCGAAGACAGTCAAGCAATACAGCTCCTCCGAATCTGCTGGTTGCTCTGGCGGAAGTGGGGCTGTTCTCCTCTCCCCAGACGGGCCTCCGGCTGGCTCACAGGTGGGGGCTCAGCTTCCATCCTGGTTCTCCCCATTCCTTCTGCATATTTATTTTTTTTTAATAGTACATAGTTGTCCCTGGGTGTCTGAGGGGAACTGGAGCCAAGACACTTGGAAACATCACACTCTGTGGTTATTCAAGGCTCTATAGAAGGCGGTGCTGGATTTCCAGCCACCTCGTGCCCATCCTTCTGCATAATTTAAACCATCTCTAGATGACTTTGGAACACCTGATACAAAGTGAATACTATGCAAACAGTTGTTTCGCCATAGTTTTTAGGGACTAGTGACACAAACACGTGCATGCTCGGTAAGGCCTTGACTTTCAATAGTTTCAGTCTACCGTTAGTTGAATCTGCAGACGCAGAACCCGTGGATCCAGATGGCTGACTGCATTTACATGGCTGCAAACGCATTGTGTGTTGCTATCTTGTCACCCACCTCCACATTCCCTCCCTCCGTCATAACCTAGAGCCAGCTAAAGTGCTCTTTCCAGTTGAGACACTTCATGGTGTAAAGAGCTTATGAATGTATTTATGTACCAGTCCTGCTGAGCCTCCACCCCAGTGCCAGGCCCTGGGAGAGGCCTCACCAGGCACCATCCCACCAGAGGTTTGCAGACACGGAGATGCACATACAACACTGAACCCCATCTGTGCTCAAGAAGCATTTGCCGGCACATCCCCCATATTGTACACTGGGCCAGGCGAAGGAAACCAGCAGCGAGGAGGCAGGTGAGGCCAGCTCTCGAGGGCTTATATTTTAAAATAGAGCAGCCAGCAATAAGTAAATAAATGGAGTAATTATAGCAGTTCTGGTGCTGGGAAGGGTGAAATGATTGCATGCAACTGTGGTAGGGGCCACTTGAGACTGAAAGCTTGGGAAAGCTTCTCTGAGGAGGTGACATTTCAGATGGGCCCGAAAGGACTCAAAGGATCCACCATATGAAGACCTAGAATGACATGTATTTCGGAAAGAGGCCCTAAGCAGAAAGGGGTTGGAAAGATAAGAAATTATGCACATGCATAGAAATTAAACAATACCTTCTTGAAAAATCAATGGGTTACAGAAGAACTCAATGAAGAAATTAGGCAGTTTCTAGCATCAAACAATAATGCCAGAACAACTTACCAGAACCTATGGGCCACTATGAAAACAGTTCTGAGAGGGAACTTTATACTGTGAATGGCCACTGAAAAACCGAACCAGTTCAAACACATAACCCAGTGATACACTTCAAGGTCCTAGAAAACCAAGAACAATTCAAATTGAAAACTAGTACAAGGAAGAAAATTATAAAAATTAAAGCAGACAATACCTATCCCCTGTACAAAGAGTCAATGACCAAAGAGCTGGTTCTTTAAAAAGAATAAACAAAATAGACAAACCCCTAGCCAATCTTACTAAAAAAGGAAAGAAGACACAAATCAATATACTTAGAAATGAAAAAGGTGAAATCACAATGAATGGCCAAAATCCAGAAGATTATTAGTAGTAACTACTTACCAAAGTCCTGGAAGCTACTATTATCCTGGTTTCAAAACCAGAAAAGGACCAGACCAAAAAAGACAACTACAGGCCAATCTCTAATGAGCATAGACACAAAAATCCTAGACAAGATACTGGCAAACAGAAAGCAACAAATCATTAAAAAGATCATACACCCTGACCAAGTATGACTCATACCAGGGATGCAGGGATAGCTTAACATGTGCAAATCAATAATAGATGCAATACATCCTATAAATAGAAACAAGGACAAAAATCGCAGGATCATCTCAATTGATGCAGAAAAGGCTTTGACAAAATCCAACATCCCATTTGTGATTAAAAAAAAAACTTTGAAGAGAATAGGTATAGAAGTACCTTTCTTAATCTGATAAAAGCCATTTATGACAAACTAATGGCCAATGTCACAGGGTGGAGAAGCTGGAAGTTTTCCTTCTAAGGTCAGGAATACGACAAAGATGTCTACTGTTACCACTACTGGTCAGTATGGTTCTCAAAACAGTAACCAGACCGGTCAGGCAAGAGAAAGAAATACAAGAGATACATATGGGAAAGGAAGAAGTTAAATTATTACTGCCAGGTGACACAGTCCTCTACAAGGAAGGCCCAAAATACTTTACCAAAAGACCCCCAGAATTAATAACCAAACTCAGTAGTATATAAAGTCAACACACAAAAATCAATAGTGTTCCTGTATACTGATAATAAACTGCTGAGAAAGAAATCAGGAAATTGCCTCTCACAATAGCATCAAGAAAAAGAAAAAGGAACCCTTCTTCTACACCCCACCTGAGCCTGGTCCTTTCTCTCTGTTATTCAGCCCCTACCGTCCCCCCAGGCCACCCCCAGAGCCAGGATGGGACCCTTGAGAACATCACTGATGTCACTCTTAAGAATCCCCTCACCTGCATGAGTGAGTGGGTCCCCGAGGAACTGGGAAGACAGCACCCACCTTTTACAGAGAGCTGGGACCTGCCCAATAAAGAAAGGTTCAAAATTCAGTATTCACCCCGGTCGCCTCTCTATGCAAGACCAGGGAGACGGCCTTCATTCATTTCCTCCTGACCATGCTCGTCACAGCCTGGACTTCCTCCCTGGGGCTTAGCAGTCCCTTTGTTCCATGTTCCATTAAGATAGTTGCTTCTCTGCTCTCATCATTAGCTTTCATTTATTAACCTTAAAAATTGCTATTGATTAAAACGTGATGGATTTCAAAGTGACTAGAGAAGTAGGAGATTTCCCAACACATAAAAATGACCAATAAGCAGGCAGGTAGTGTATGCCTGTAATTCCAGCACTCTGAATGGAGGCTGAAGCAGGAGGACAACAAGTTTGAGCCCAGCTTGGGCAACTATCTCAAAATATGAAATAAAAAAGGCTGGGGGATTGTGGCTCAGCGTCAAGGACCTGGGTTCAATCCCCAGGATCTCTCCCCCAAAAAACCTAATGTTTGAAGAGATGAAAATGCTTATTACTCTGATTTTGTACCCCCTAAAGATGTACAAATATTATGTCTCAAATGTTTTTAATTAAATTTAAAAATCCCATTCAAACACCAAAAGAGTGAAAATGAAATGTACATGAGGTAAAATGTAGTACAGACATCTGACAAAGTACCTGGATGCAAATCAACCAGAAAAAAAGACAATGTAACAGAAACCTGAACAAAAGGCTTAGACCCTCCACTGCGACCAAGAACAGGCACGCTCTGCTCTCTGTCCTTCAAGAATATACACATTAACACCACAAGATACAGACCAGAAACGCCGGCCAGGGTGGGAAATAAGCAGAACTCCCACGCATGCCGATGGCCACAGAGTGATACACTTTGGAAAACAACCTGGCAGGTTACAGAATCAACACACAGAAATCAATAGCATTCCTGTACAGCAGTAACGAGCCCACAGAGAAAGAAATCAGGGAAGCAGTTCCCTTTGCATTAACTTAAAAGATCAAATACCTAGGAATCAGCCTAACCAAGGAGATGAAAGACCTCTCTAACGAAGATTACAGAGCTCCAAAGAAACAGATTAAAGAGGAGATTAGAAAATGGAAAAGTGTTCCTTGTGCTTGGATCAGAAGAATTAACAAGGTGAAAATGTCAATATTACCAAAAATGACCTATAGATTTAACGCAAGCATTATTAAAATACCAACATTCTTCACAGAACTAGAAAAAAAATACTAAAATTCATACGGTAACAGAAAAGATCCGGACGAGCCGAGACAACCTTGAACAAAAACAGTAATGGAGGTATCAGTACCTGATTTTAAGTTATACTATGAAAATAT
Organism: Hydrochoerus hydrochaeris; assembly: GCA_004027455.1. Taxonomy (NCBI): domain Eukaryota; kingdom Metazoa; phylum Chordata; class Mammalia; order Rodentia; family Hydrochaeridae; genus Hydrochoerus; species Hydrochoerus hydrochaeris. The sequence continues at coordinate 77,885 of PVLA01004785.1, forward strand.
AGTGACAAAACCACCATGATACAGCACAAAACAGACAATAGAGCCATGGAATGGGACGGAAGACACAGAAACAAATCCATGCATCTACCACTTTCTAATTTTTACTAAATGGCCAAACACTTACATTGGAGAAAAAAGTCCCTTTAACAAACGGCGCTGGAGAAACTGGAGTTCCACTTGAAGAAGACTGAAACTAGGTCCCTATCTTTTGCACTGTGCTAAAGTCAAATAAAAATGGAACAAAGACATAGAGATATAAAAACAGACATTTTGAAATGGCTGGAAAACAACATAAGGGAAGCATCTGAAGCCACGGACTTTGTGAACAGAACTCCAATAGAAAGGAAAAACATCAAGAATCAACCGAGGGGCCTAAATCAAGTTAAGAAGTTTCTGCACAGCAAAGGAAACCACCGTCAGAGTGAAGAGACACCCGAAGACTGGGAGGAAAAGCTTTCACTCTTCTGATAGATGAGTAATATGTAGGACACATAAAGTACTCGAGAAAATTAAACCACTCCAAAACAAATGACCCAATCAAAAAATGGGCAAATGAACTGAATAGACATTTCTCCAAAGGAGATGTACAAATGGCCAATAAATATATGGGAAAATGTTCATTTTGGCTATTAAGAAAATGTTACTAGCTATTAGGAAATCAAAACTACTTTGAGATTCCATATAGCATGTTTTCTCTTATATGAGAACATAAAATATAAATAAATGAACGAATAGAGGAATCAATGAGTGAATGAATAAAATAAAGGAGAGATGACAGGGAACTAGAAGATAAAACTTGGAATTAAGGGGAGGAAAGGGACTGAAAATGATTAAGATGTTATATGCACGCCCCAATTCCCCTAAGCGAACATTATTATTCTGCATTACAAGCATACACTAATAAAAGCTGTAAAATACAAAAAAAACAAAACAAAACTATTTGGCCATGTCTGTGACTTATGCACACACTGCTATAACCAGCAATTCTACTGTATACTCAGCAAAAATGTATGCACATGACCCTCAAAGGCAGGTTCAAGGTCGCTCAGGGCAGCACCATTCCTAATGGCTCTAAACAAACCAAATGCTCATCGGCTGATGAGCAGACAAAGCAATTACCCCTGTATTTTCAGCACAGAAATCTATAGAGCAATGGGCAGGAGGGGGCTCCCACCCACAGCTCGTGCATCCTACAGATAATGAGGCGTGAAAGCAGCAAGTCCAGGCGCACCTGCTCTCCTGAGGCGCACTCCCCTGTGTGCCTGGGAGTCCTCCTTCTGTTCGTCCCACACACAGCTCAAATTCCAGGCCTGTCTCTCCTCTCCACCCTCCCCAGCCCCCTGCATCTTCCTGTTTAGCAAGCCACGCACCTCATTCCCCACCAGGGCAGAGCACAGCCCCAGGTTCCGCCTCCCTCTCGGCCTCAAGGCAAACCAAGCCCTAAATGCACCAGGTGCTGCCTCTGACAGAAGACAGATGACAGGTGCTTCAGCCCAGCCCCAGGCCCTCAGGCCCTTGTCACCTCCCTCCATGCCAGACTGTGACACCAGAAATATCTATGGACATCACAGAATGGTCCCGAGGTGGTGGCTGAGAACCAGTCACTGACTCAGCTTTTGATGGCAGGAGCCTAAGGACTCTGTGGGCACCTGAGCTAAAGCAGCTTTAGCCTGCTGACCCTGGGACTGGCTGGCAGGATAATCCTGGCATGGCAAAGCTGCCCACCCGCGGGGCTGGGGAACACTGGCCGCCTCTCTGCAGGTGCTGGGCAGGCACGGGCCAGGCCATCCCTGAACAGAGGCTCAGGGCTACGGTCAGCACTGCCCAGGCTCCTACACATGCACTGAAAGGAAGTCTCCTCTGAGCAGCCCACTGTGCCGGTTCCTCTGTGGCCTGAGAGCACGTGCGGGCTGGAGATGGGTCACAGCCTCCGGTCCTGACCTTCCCACCCATGCGGAGAGGGTGTGCTGGCTCTGACTTTTGCAGAGGAACTAGAAATCGGAGGAGTGGCACCCTCCAGGCCACCAGCTGGAAGCCATCTGTGGCTGACCATAAGAGCTTTGTGTCCTCTGTGAGGTGTTTTACAGCAGATCCATTCTACCCAGGTTAAGCAACTTACCCAGCAGCACGCAGGTTGACAGGGCCGGGATTTGAACCGTATCTGCCTCTTTTCAAAGCCCATCCTGCCATTCTCCGTGCTGTCTCGGTGGGCGGGATTTGAACCGTATCTGCCTCTTTTCAAAGCCCATCCTGCCATTCTCCATGCTGTCTCGGTGGACCGCCCACCCACTCAGCATCAGGGCAAGCACAAATGGTGTGCTCTGAGAATCTCCATGTCTCTGTCTCTTTCTCTCACCTTCTCTCCCTTCCCTCTGGTGTCGGGGATCACACACAGGGTTTCATCCATGCTGAGCATATGTCTACCACCAAGCTACACCCCAGACCCTCTTCTCTTCTCTAATTCAGGTCAGATTTACATGAATGACATCAAATTAACCATTTCTAAGTGTCCAACTCAGTGTCACTTGGTATTCATCATGTTCTGCAAAAGCCAACCCATGTAGTTGTAAAATGTTTTCCCCATCTCAGAACAATACCATGTCCGCAGCTCTCCGCGGCCCTTGATAACCGCCAGCCGGTTTCCTGTCTCTGCATTTTATGTAACTGGAACCGCTCTATGTGTGCTCTGTTATGTTTGGCTCCTTTCACTCGGCATGTTCCCCTCAAGGTTTCCCATGTTGTGGCAAGTACCGGTCCCTCATTCCTTCTCACAGCGAAGTGATATTCTACCGTATGGCCATACGCACTTAATTCATCTATTTGAAAGCTTATGAGTGTTTGTTTCTATTATACTGCTATGAATTTTTATACAGAAGTTTTGTTTCGGCACTTATTTGGGGTAGATACCCAGGAGAGGAATGCTGGGTCATACTTAACTTGTTTAGGAATCTCCAAACTGATCTTCCTGGTGGAAGAACATTGCCGCCAGCAACTGGATGAGGGTTCACATCCTTCCCATGCTTTTTTTAAATAATAATAAAAAAAATCACAAACAACCTAGTGGCTAGAAACTGACCATCTCCTGACTGTCTCTTGAAACTCATTCTCAAATTCCCAGCTCACTTGGGAGTAAAGCGTGAAACTGTACTTCACCCTGACAAACCCAGTCCCCACAGAAGAATTTGGCAAATGCTGATGCTGCTGGAGGCAAACCTGATCATGGGTTTAATTTCTCACATTTCTCTCATTTTACAACCACAAGTTCTGGGTGAGGATTGGGAGGGGCAGCCCTCATTTCTAATCAGATTTAGGTTAATGTTGTAATCCTGCAGGTCACAGGCAGTGGGGGGAAAAATGTACTCATTAATCTGTTGACATTTTGTTATCCAAGGGGCTCAGAAATACATGTGCATTTCAAAATTCAATAAAAGCAAAAGATAGGAGCAAATGTTTAAAGAGAATTAAAGAGATATTAACAAAAATAGGTCAAGTGTGCAAATTGCAAAACATCACACCTGATTTTTAAAAGTCCCTTAACTTCAATTGCATAATAGGATGCTCGAACATCCTATTTTTTAATGCTTAATCTACCAAGAGCACAAATTTAATATTCCGGCTCAGACCTCAAATGGTGAACATAATGAGAAAACCCAGCAAGAGCCGGTGGTGCAGAGGCGAGGAGGGGAAGGCAGAGCTGTGGGACTGTAGACGCCTTGTCTGCAGTCGCTGAGGCCTCTGCAGGCCAAGCGAGAGGTGTTGGGCTCCCCATCTGACAGGCACCTGCTGTGGGCATTCTGGGGTGTGGCGATCCCTATGCAGGGCAGCTTCCTCTATCTGAGCTCAGCTCCCTGACTTGATGCCACCTTTCACGGGCCTCACAGAAGTCATCCTTTAAGGTGACCTGAGTTTGATCTTGGCTTTCTCTCTCACTGCCTGGAGGACCTCAGCATGAGTCATTCCTCTCCCCTGAGTGTGCACCTTCTTGGGTAAGTAAGTGGCAGCCGCTCCACCTCTGCCACAGGAAGGAGGCAGGTCACTGGATGGTCCCCACCCAGGAGGGGACTGGTCAACACAAGGGCACTGTGCTTTCTTGCTGGGCTCCAGCATTGGACTGACGAGGGAAAAGTAGGATAAAAACCACAAAGCCACACAGGGCCCCCAAACCTATCTTCCATCTCCAGGATCTGGGTAGTTGGAAGGACAAAAGCAAAGAACTCTCTGGGGTTCTCTCTGCATTTTGGTCCTATCCCTGCCCCATCCAAGGAGGCAACAGAGGTGGGGTCTAATCCGAATGAGCAGGAAGTTTCCCAGATGCAGTGACAGTATGACAATGGTTGTTTATGGCACACACATACTGACTGTGATACTGGGGGTTGAACCCAGAGCCTTTGTAGTGAGCTACATTCCAGTCTTTTTTGCTTTAACTTTTATTTTGGGACAAAGTCTCATTAAGTTGCTAAGCTGTTCTCCAGGCTGGGCTCAAACTTGTGATCCTCTTGCTCTTACAGTGCCAGGATGACAGGCATGCAGCCCCACACTCAGCTGTACTTATGAATGAAATATACTAAGTGTGATTTCTGTCCAAGTCACAAGGCAGGAAGGGTAAGCAGAGGGGGAATCAATCACAGATGACCGGTGATGAGTTGACAACTGTTGAAATTGGGTGAAAGGGTATGCAGAGGTTAGTATATGTACTATACCCCTGATTTTATATTTGAAACTTTCCATCATAAAATGTGTTTTTCAAAGAGGAAGAAAAGCCTTAACACAGTTAATTGTACAGAGAGCTAAGGGAAATATTTTCAAATACTTTTTCTCAGAGGAAAATATAAAATACATGAATGAATGTAGCCAGAGCAAAAAGTACACAAGCACTATTCACCGACAGTAGGTATCTCTTAAATGTCACAGAGATTCTTCTATCATAAAAACAGCATCCTTTTTTACATTCCTGCGGGAGGCAGCTCCATCTTCTGACAGAGGAATGGAAACCCACAGGGCTAAGGTGTGCCCAGCCATGCAGTTAGTACACAGTCCATCCGGGAACCTGCTGTCCTTCCATCTTTGCCTTCTTGCTCCACAATTTGGAAGACTTTCTCAGTTTTATCTCAACCATTTTTTTTTACTTCAATAGTGCTTAAATTCTATGGGTTCTCTTTTGCAATTTCATGTCAACTTACTTAGAGACTTATCAAACCAAGGAAAAGTGGAAATAATATAACACCCATAGCCCTTTACCTAGATTCACCAACTTGTATTTGCCATAGCCATTTTCTCTGCATGGCACACTCATTTTGCTAAGCGATCTGAAGATAGGTTTCTCACATGATGAAATTCAACCTTAAATACTTTAGGACTTTTCCTCTCCTTAGAACAAGGATATTCTTCATACCGATGCATTCCAACTGAGGGCAAATTTGTATCCTCTCCTCCAGGAGATCTTTGCCAATTCTGAAGACACTTTGACCCATCAAGCCTTGAAAGGGAGCAGTGATGTGGCACCTTAGAGACCAGAGAGTCTGCTGAAGAAGTCCACAATGCACAGGACAGCCCCACCACAGAGAATGACGCAGCCTAACACATCACTCATGCCAAAGTCAAGAAATCCGGCTCCCACCCCCAACACCTATGACCATCCAGGGATTTCCTCTTGGAAAAAACGTCACACACACACTGAACTCATAATCAGATTTCTCTAATTATCCCCGAAACACATTTCACGGATGCATATTATTTCCAGATCAAAGTCCAACCATTGCATTTGGGGGCATATCTCTGTCATCTCCTTTGCAAGAAAGCTTTCACTTTTTTCTTTGCATTGATTTTTAGTCTCTGGGCAGGTACTTTGTAGACCACGCCACATATAGGTTTGTCTGATGGTTTCCTCATGATCACAGCAAGACAACTCCATGGGGAACGTGAAATCTGCTTTCGCCTGCTGGTGGACACACGCCTCCCCCAGCTTTCTTTTCCCTCCCTGCACAGCTGGTTGGCTCCAAGTTGCTTTTCTTCTGGGCTCCTTGGACTCACAGGTGCAAGTCTTTCCTCAGTCACCTCTCTGAGTAATTCTTGGCTATCTGGTCTCAGGTAAGTGGTATAAAGCCCACCTGGCAGCTCTGGGCATGCGGATGAGGCCAGTGGCCGAAGGCCTCCTGGAAGAGTGAGTCAGTCAGGGTCGTTAGAGTCCTTCCACATCCTTGGAGTCCCCACAGAAGAGCTTTCAGGACTCGAGTGGGTCTAGAGCTGGTTGCCGGATGAGTAGGGTAAGGCAGCTGCAGGTCCTGCTCTCACAGGTCACTCTCTGTCAGTCCTAGTCCTTGGGTTTCTTCTCTCTCTATTCAACCTTCATTTTCTGCCAAAGCTGAGGTGGAGGGTTTACTGCTTGTGCTGACTGGGGGAAGGGGAGACCTTGACCTTTACCAACCCTGGTGTTGACTCTTTTTCTGCTTCCAAAAGCCCGGACATTTTTGCTTTCTTTTCTTCATGGATTTTAATTTAAACAACAACAACAATAAATACTTCTGTTACTGTTTTTACAATGGAAAAGAGTAGAAGTCAGAGCCTGTGTCTTACAAAAATTCTTACAAAACAGCTACAGGCCAAACTCATTTACTAGCAGCAATTCAAAGGTGCCCCTCCACCAGATGTCACCAAAGGCTTGTAGGAAACAAGGTGGACCCAAAGCTCACATCCACAGCCCTTTCACCACCCCGCTGCAGCTCTGTCTAACAAGGCCAGCGAAAGGCACCCAGTTCTCTGGGGAATGAAACTCCCATGATCTTCTCCTTATTGTGGTTCTGACTAGGTAAAGTCAGAACCTAGAGGCCAACTTGGTGAAACTGGTAAACTGCCCTGGTCTGTCTGCCGGCATCACAGAGTCACTGCCCCGTGGGACGCTCTTGCCTGCGGTCTCTCACTGACACCTCTGGATCTTTCCGGACCTGTTAGCCTGCTGCTTCCCTCATCAGTGCATTAAAGAAGGCTTCAACACGTTCTCACTCACTACCTCTGTAAGAGTTGTGTGTTTAGCTTTGTTAAAAACACTCTTTGACAATTCGCCAAGCGTTCCCACTTCTCCGCATTTCTGCTTCCTGTGCACACTCGTTCCTCATTGTGCACTCAGGGGCAACAAAGCCAGCCTTTCTCTCCCTCCCCATACTAGATGTCACCTCCTCTGGGTTTCCATCCCCACGAAACGCTCCAACCCCCAGGGCAGATGGAGCTCGGAGGTTTGGTGCCCACAACCCAAGGTCACACATCCTGCCGCTGCACACCGCTTGGGACCTCTGGGCGGGTTGTTGGGGTGGGTCCTCAGGGCTGCCCTCCTCAGTCACCTCTGCTTCTGCTCCAGATAGCTTCCCTCTTCTCCATTCCACTTCATTCTCATTCATTTCTCAGGAGAGCACTTCTACTCACTAACCTCTTATCTTCCAAGCCCCACCTTGGAATCACACAACTGTTCCCTCATCTGCCAGGGGTCCAGGGTACATCTTGGCAGTGGGTTTGAACCCTAGCCTCGCTGCTTTGCAGTGGGGCAGTGTGGACCTCAGTCTGCCTTGGTTTCTGTGCCATGTCATTTCATGTCCACTCACTTGTCATGACGATGTCCACATTATGAGCAAAGTTACAACAACAGTCTGCATGCAGCAAGTGCTTTAGAGCTACGGGACAGATAAGCTCTGATTTCCTGCCCTGAATGGCACAGATCTCAGGCCCTGGTGCTGGTCATACTCTGCCTTCTCAGGATCAGTGCTAAAGGGCAGACCTCCAGCCTCAGGCTAAGTGAGGAGCATGGTCCTTCTCATGCAGCATGGGCAGTGTTGAAGTGACAAACAAGGACTGTCCACAGTTCCTGAATGGTATGGGGCATTCATCTATGGGAGAAGTGGGCCCTTACCCCACTTCCAGCAATATGTCACCCCACAGCCTTGCAGAGAGCACACTCCTCCACCAAATCCAGCAGGGGAGGGGATGACCCCAGAACAGAGAGTCCAGCTCTCATCCCAGCTTGCTGTATAACCCTGGGCAAGTTACTTGGGCTCTCTGAGTATCAAAATGAAAAAGAAACAGAAGTAAACACCCTTTCCCCTGCCTACTCCAAAGTTGTTGCCGACAGCTAAAAAGAATGATTTGGAAAACCCACAGAAAAAAAGTAGAGTGGGAATTATCACCACATTCTTCATCACCGGCTAGCTGAGGGGCAATGTCACATCAGCAGGCAGCTGTCACCCAAGGAACATGTTCCAAGGTGGCACCAGTCCCCTTGTTTTATTTCTAAGCTCCAAGCCTCAGAGGAGGTGATTCAAAGATTCAAATATTTTATAGCAGGGAGATTCTACCCTCCCCAAACTCCCTAGGTAGCACCCTGCATAGCACCAGTGACAACCTACACTGATCAATATATCTCCTGACGCGAGGTCACGCCTAGATTCGCAGCTGTCCTGGCTCGGTAAACCTGCTGTGACCTTTTCTGTCTAGCTGGGGACCAGAGCTGTGTTTATCCCGAGCACCTGGTGACAAATTCCTCTGCTTGCAGGGATATATTCCGACCCCACCATCCCAGGGCCATCTGCTCGCTGCAGCAGGCTTGGAAAGCCAGCAGGACCATGCCCCCCTCACAACACTGCCTCACCTCCCTCTCAGGGGCCTGGTTCTCAGTGCCAAGGGGAGACCAAGGGGGCCAGGACTGGCAGCACCCACAGCTCAAAAAGCAAGCCTTCCTCCCGACCCCACCAGCCTTCGCCTGACCGCCCCAGTTGTAAAATGGATGTGCCGTGGTACCCATGCTGCAAAGGCCAGGCAGTTTAAGTCAGTTTACAGGCGCGAAGGATTTTTCCTGTGTCCGCCACACAATGAGCCGCAAAGGTAACTGTTGGTATTTGTGCCTGGAACACAGTAGGGGCGTAGTCAGAGGCAGCACAGCTCTGGCACCAACTGCCTATTTCCAATGCTACTGCCGTCCTTGCACCATGTGATCTTGGGAAAGATCTTCTCACTCTCCGCCTCTGTTTCCTCAAGTCTTGCCCTGTGAATGGAGAGCTGGTAGACATGTGGTCCCAAGAACAGTAGCCAACACAGCCAGTAGTCCATGGGCATGAGCTGTCATTCTTTGTCTTCTTTGACTTGTTTGGGCCCTCACTGTCACAGCCTGGATCACCCAGGGGAGTTTTTAAGATGCTGGGCACCGAGGCTGGTTAGTCTTCACCAACACGTCACCATGTGAGACAGGGGTCCTAGCTTGGGGAGTGTCCAGTGGAGACAGAGAGGCATGAATCAGTACTCAGAGGCTCCCACAGGTCCTCAGAGGTCAGAGAGCTCAAGAAACTGTGGGGAGAGGGGCTCTAGGATGCCAGCCTAAGCCCTCTAGAGCTGGCCCACCCAATCCTTGACCATGAGCTAGGAGCTCATTCAGAAAACTCCACCCCACACAAGGCAGCACAAGGCCTGGGGTTGCTGAGTCACCTTGCTGGCCCAGAGTCCCCAAGTCTCCAGCAGCCTGGAGGGGTGGGTTTCAGTTTAATCAAACTCTTCAGTCCCAGCACATGCAGGCCATGTGGGCCCAGTGACAAGCAAGAGGTCCTGGCCTTTGGGGCTCCCAAGACAAGGCGGGTGGTGGCCAGGCTGACACCAGGAACATCAGTGCTAAGCAGCCTGGCTGTACACAGGGCACAGTGTACATCAGACTGGGCATCCAGGAAGAACCCAAGCCAAGCTTGGTGGATGGGAGGGAAGGGCAGGCAGCGTAGGGAGAAGGGTCTCTGGGCACACTAAGGAGTGTGACCGGCGTGCTCAGGCAGAGAGGGGTGAGCAAGAAATGAACCTCTCATGGCCAGTGTCCACTAGGCAGTGACTCTGCCGGTACTGTCTGCAGTTTGGTTGGATGCTTTCAAACAGGAACCACCTGTCCCAGTCACTAGCACAGCCTGTGGTCTGGAGGGGCCCTGGAGAGGCTCTGGGACCCTCTGGTGACCACAGAGGGAACGGCTGGGGGTGGGGGACGGCCCTGCAGAGATGAGGAAGAGCTTCCCGGCTGGGAAAACTAACATCTCTCTTCCTTTCTCCCTCCCTTCCGCTCACCCTCCCTCCCTTCTTCCCTTCCTTCCTGCCTTCCTCCCTTCTTCACTTTCTACCTTTCTCTCTCCCTTCCTTCCTGGCTTCCCTATTTCCTGTGACTATGGTGGATCCTGAAAGGGGGAAAAGCTGTTTCCCATGGGGCTTCATGTTCCAAAGTCACCTCCCTGTGCCCAGAGCCACTGTGCCATCTCCTCCCTCGGCCCTGCACAGCTGTTACTGACTGTACACACCGTTTTCATGCTGCGTGTTTATGGGTAACTCTTTGTACTTTCTCTGACCTTTTATGGTAGCGGGCACTGAGCCCTGGGATCTGTACCACTGAGCAATATCCCCAAGCCTCTGCACCCCACCTTTTTTTTTTTTTTTTAATTTTGTGACAAGGTGTTGCTAAATTGTCCAGGCTGGGCTTGAACTTACAATCTTCCTGCCTCAGCCTCCTAGACTGCTGGGATTACAGGTGGGCATCAAGGATGGCCACTCCACCTCTTTCCCTCCATGGCACTCCCTCATTCCCCTCCCCCCACCCTGTCTGTCCCCAGGAGTCTAGTAAAGCCTCACTCAATCCATTCAATAGAGGTTTGGGCCCATCATGTGCCAACTGCTGGCTGGGTGGTGAGCTGACACACTCCCAGCCTGTCTGGAAAGGCTGCTAATTATGATAAGCTAATTATGTGACACACTAGTAATTATAATCTAATTATGTTACAAAAGCCGGGTGGAAAAACAGAGTAACTCCGCCCGAGCAAGTCAGGAATGTTTCTGACGGAGGTGCTGAAGGGACCCAGAGCCACCAGGTAGCCGATGCCAGAGTGAGGATGCCAAGAGGGACACGGACACAGAGGCTCGTGGGGGCCGGCGTGGCTGGGTCACACGCGGGTGGAGCAATGGTACGAGGCAGCGGGGCTTCCTGACGGCAGGAGGAGAAGTCTCCTCTCCACCCCAGGGTGCGGGCGAGTCCTGGAGTTTTTAGTCAAAAGCACAGAAGAACATTCATGAGGTCAGCAGGAGGGACACACGCTGTCTCGTCAGGGCATCAAGTTCTGAGGTGTATGGGGTCACAGTGGCCGCTGACTGGGTAAGTGGCCTGGAGACACCCCAGGGGAACAGGTCCACCCCCTGCGCCCCACAACTCTAGTCACAGCTTGGAGATAAAGGTGCAGCCTGCTCCACCTTTATCTCCCAGCTGTGACCAGGGTGGCCAAGGCCTGTCCTGAAGGCATGGGCAGGAGCTGAACAGTGCACCTGATTCCTGGACCTCATGTCACAGCGCAGCTGCCACCCAGAGGGCAACAGCAGAGGACTGCATGTCCAAGGAGCTTTCCCTGCCTGGGTTTGGCTTCTCTCCTCCTCTGGGTTAGTGATCTAATGCTCGCTGCTGCTCTGTGAGCTTCATTACAGGCAGCTTGGACACACAAACCGGTGAGAGTCCACCGAGGCCAGGGTCTCCTCCTGGGCATTCCTGGCAGTGTCTGCCACACAGGAGGTGCCCAGTGCTCGCTGACACACTGTCAATGGCATTGTGCCTTCTGCCCTGAGCTGCAGCATCTTTCTGCACATTCGTTCTGCAAAATCTTTCGTGCAAAGCATGTTGACCCAGTACAAAGCCAGCACCAGAAAACCCTGCGGACACAGCGGAGGAGAGGCTGTGGACGTGAAGACGTGAGACAAGGCACGCCAGCCCTGCTCTGGAGCTAGCAGACTTCAGAGAACATGTCCCTTACTTTTTATTTCTTTTAATCCTGGGGATTAAACCCAGGACCATTGCACCACACTGCATTCCCGACTTTCTTTTTATTTTTTATTTTGAGGCAGGATCTCACCAAGTTGTCCAGGGTGGGTTTGATTTTACAGTCCTCCTGCCTCAGTCTTCCAGAGCGCTGGGATTGCAGTGTGTGCCACTGTGCCCAGCTTAGCTGCTCCAACTCTTAGCCAGAGTTTCTCCCCAACCCCTGCCATGGCTCCTAAGCTAGTAGCCTTCTCTTTTGTGACCCCAAATCCTTTCTATGAGTATCCACTGTGTCAGGAGCCAGGCAGATGTACCGGCTCAGTAACTTGATAGGAGTTTTCAGAGGGTGCACCCCTGGTCCCCCGTGGCCTTAGTGGCTCATCAAGCAGAGGGAGGTGGGCAGTGGGAGCACAGGGCCTGGGATCCAAAATCAAGAGGTGGCCTGGCCTGGAGGTAGGAGGTTCCAAGGCTCCACCATCTAGGCACCCCAAAAATGGAGCTCTGCAGCTCTCTCCAGAGCCCAGTGGAGGCAGATGACAGGGGTCTGGGCCTGAGGCCAGACACCAAGGCTGGCCTGGCTGAGGCTGCCTAGGGAAGCTGAAGCCTGCAGTGTGCATTTTGGACCAAGCTAGGAAGGGCACAGAGCTCCATGCCTGGGTCTCTAACGCTAAGTTAGGGAACCACACCTGCTCTGATCTCCCTGTGCCCCAGGCTATGAGCAGCGTTGATGACTTCAACAAATACCTCCAGCCACCTCTGCCCAGAACAGGGTGTTTCCCGAGACACTGTGAGATGCTGTCTTTGCCCCTTACAGCCAGTCCTCCCACCTTGATGTCCTAGGCTCCATTTCCAGCCACCAGTGGGACACTTCTTCCTCCTCAGAGGACCCATGGAGGCCTCACAGCAACCTCACACCTGTACCCATGCTAGCTGAGCTTGTCACCCGCACCCATGCCAGCCACCCCTCCCCCACTCCTGACACCCTTCTTCCAGGAGCAGTCACTCTGGCCCCCGGGGGGATCCCCAATCACGGAGCACTTGTGCACTGCTCCCCCATGCACCCCAATACAGGCAAGGACTTCATTCTATTTTACTGCTGTCACCACACTCAACAAAGGCCCAATTTGACTGTCACTGAACAAATCTAGCCATGCCGCCTTCCATGGAAAGATCTCTCCTTTCACTCTTTCCCTTTCTCCTTTAACCTTCATTGGCTTTAATTTTCACTAATGACCTAGACAGCAACCAGAGATTCAAGCAGTTGAGATCTTATGGCTTCAAACAAGTGAACGCAGGTACCACCTCCCTCTTGCCTGTCCCCTGCTTCTCTACTCCCGGGTGCTGTGTTCCAAGGAGAACAAACGAAGCCCCGAGACTGTTTTCTAAAATGTTTTTAGCTGGTTCAGGGAACATTTTTGTACTTTCAAATGCTATCATCTACAAAAAAATAAAATGTTCTATTACATAATCAGTCAATGTCCTTGAGCTGAGACATGTGCAGGGAACAATGCCAACCACACGGACACCTTCTGCAGTACTCATGGCCCTGGCTCATCCTGACTACGGACACCTCTGGCTTTGCACATGTAGGCACTGATGACCCAGAAGCCAAGGCTCCAGGGGCGATATCGCTGCTTTAACACTACAAGTCCCTCTCACTGCAAACGTGTGCGTGAAAGGCTTGACTGCTTCGTTCTCATTTTGTTCGTACACGGAGTATCTCATTCCTTGAAGTCCAAGGACGATGCTGTGCAGCTGAGGTGAGGATCTGAGGTTTTGGTGTGGTTGGAACTCTGAGAGGAGGCAGGTCCAGAGACTGAGCCTGCCGCCGACCAGCTGAGTTGCTCCAGGAAATTACCAGTCAGATGTGTGCAATGAGCGGGCATCACTACTGTCTTCAGGCAGGGTACAGCGTGGAGGGGATGTCCACAGTCCAGCAGGTGCCCACTTAACTTCACCGTGAAGCCCCCTCCACCCAAACAGGGTGTGGATTCATCTATAAGTTATATAGTGATTTTATTTCTGCAGGGCTTCTTCAAGGATCAAGTGAGGAGGAGGGTCAGGGAATAAAGGTGGTGGTGACTGTACTCAGGACAGAAACGTAAACCTTTTTTAAGCATCTCTGTTTAAAATATCTTTGCTACAAACCAGTGGAAACCCCTTTACGTTAGATGCTTTTTTTCCCATTAGATTTCAGAATTCTTTAAGATGCTATTGAAATGCAGATGACTGTGAGAAAGTAAATTACAGCTCAACTGTGAACAGGAGGAGAAACTATGTCCAGACCCTTAGAGATCTCAGATGTCATGGGCTGAGCCCGGAAGCGGATGCACCCCTATAACTAGGACACAGCTTTGGGATGTCCCTACTCCAACCCTAACCCTCACCCCAGCAGCCAACGCACAGTGCAGTCTCCAGTCAGTCTTTCCTTAGTCTGGTACACAATACACATTTGATTAGTTGACCACAAAAACCTCAGGCCAGAAACAAATACAATAGCTAGTCACAGAAAAGAGAAATTATAAAACTTAAAATGGGAGCCAGGTGTGGTGGCTCACGCCTGTAATCCCAGCACTCAGGAGGCTGAGGCAGGAGGATCATTGCTAGTTCAAGACCAGCCTGGGCTACAAAGTAAGCTCAAAGACAGCCTGAACTGCATAGTGAGACCCTGTCCCAAAAGACAAAAACAAAACAAAACAAAACAACCTTAAAATGAAAGAGAATAAGTCTCTGACCAATAAAGTGTCTTGCTTTTACACAGGTAAGGTAAGATTAACAACAGGGATACAAACAATTCATAGCACAATTATCCAATTTGTAATGGAGTTTTATAATTAAAAATGGGTCACCAAGGTTTGTTTAAAACTGAGAAATTTTATTTCTCACAGATGACAAACTTACAATTCTTTTAGAAAGGAGTTTGACAGATAAAGCCTTAAAAATTTGTGTACACTGCCCTCGTAATTTTATTTTTCAAGAAAGCATCCTTAAGAAATGATTGTAAGCATTTTCAGCAGTAGATATTCTCTTGACACAATTTATTTAGAATAGTAAAAGAATCAGCCAAGAAATCTAATAACTCAAGGGTACAGTTTCATTTACTTAGTGGTATAATCACTCTTGGTGGGTAATCCAATTAGAAAAAGTCATCTTTACAGAGATGATAAAAATAAAATGTAGTTAATGAATAAATGCTAAGTAGAAGAGCAGTTAGGACAGAAGACTATTCAATATAATCAGCTATGTTTAAAAACACTAATCCATAAAAGAATTACTGTTATATCTAAACTTTAGTGTGAGCTGTGTTTAAATGTCCTCCCCACTTATATATATATATATATATATATATATATATATATATATATATAATTAATTTGTTTATCTCAACTTCACATTTCTCCTGAACCTGCCTGTGTATAAATCTTAGCTCCTCCAAGTCCCAGTTAAATGACTTTGGCTATTTAATGTCTCTCCTCATTTTCCACATCTGCAAAGTGGGGATAATAATGTCTACTCCAAAGGGCTCTTACAAGAATTAAACGAGCTCATATACTAGAAGCAATTTAAAATCGTACCTGTACCTGTCAGTACTACCTAAGTGTTTGATAAACAATAACTTAATCAACACAAATCCTCACAACACACATCAACCCAAAACACCCTTTGCTAGATTGGGTGATTAATTTTTCACAAGACTTTTCATTTCAAGAAACTCAACAGTGAGCCGCCAGCAGACTGGAACCGACAGACCCCAGCCCATTCCAGTGCACACAAGAAGTGTCACCCTCACCCCCACCCCCGCCATAAGCAACTGGCTGATCCGGAGAAACACAGGCTGTGATGACAGCTATGGAGGGGAAATGCAATTGAAGCCTAAGGTGCTTTGGTGTTTCACTGACCTTGCAGGCCTAGGGCAGTGGTCTGAGCATGGGTTCGGAGGATAGTGGTGCTCAGTGTGGTATCTAGGGAGAATCTCCTTCGGAGGATTGGAGCCATTGCTGAGCCCCTGTAGTCTTGTTTTGAGGTCCTATATTATTTCCATTGTTCTGTTGGGTTGGGTTTTATTCTCTTATGTTTTGTTTGCTTGTGTCAAATCCGATGGCAGGAGCAGCCATTTCAAAGATAGCAAGACGCAGTATGGCAGCCATTTGGGATTTGCTGGCGACTTGTTTTGAAGTTTTTCATTGTGTTCGCTGTTTTGTTTTATTGTTTCTATTCTATCCTGTTCTGTTTGATTTTTACTAGGTCTGAAGGTGTCTGCGGCTATTTTGAAGACATCAAAAGGCATTATGGTAACTATTGTTGATTTTGTAATGTTTTGAAGTCCTGTATCTCTTATACTGGTTTGTTTTGATTGGTTTTATCCTTTTAAAATAAAATAAAATAAAATAAAAAATTTAAAAAAGGAAATTCAACAGTGAATGGGTGCTTACTAGTAGGCTGTTTTCAAACCAGAGCCTTAGCAGGGCAAACATACCTCTATTTTCAGAGAACAGCCATCGTAGTGTGGGAGGAAGAGGTATAAAATAAATAAATAAAAAGTAAGTCAGAGGGATAAACACTTTTAAAGCAAAAGAGACAAGAATGGCAGCATGTATATGTGAATCTGGTAAACATGGAAGCTTTCTGATATTGATAGGAAAGATACAGAGGAGATAACCAGGGAAAACTCTGAGAGAAGCAGATTCCAGGGAAAGAGATCCACAAGTGCAAAGGTCCTGAGGCAGGAATAAATTTGTGCTGTTTGAGAACTACAACTGAAGGCTAAAATAACATGGCTTTGAAGCTTCTGAGGGTTTAATACACCTGATTAAATGGAGGAAGGGGAAGATAGTGACACAAAAATTTCCATTTGTGTGTGTGTGTGTGTGTCTGTGTGTGCATGTGTGTGACACTGGGAGTGAATCCAAGGTCTTAACACAAATATTTCTCTCACCAAGTTGCTAGGTTGCCCAGGCTGGGCTCAAACTTATGATCATCCCACCTCTGCCTCCAAGAGTGCTGGGATTACAGGTGCGTACCACTCTACCCAGCTTACAATTGCATGTTTTAAAGTCACTCTGCATTGATGGGGCCATCAGTTTGGTCTACCAGAAAAAAGTGTCATTCACAGAAACCAAAACCAGAAGTGTGAACTGAGAAACACCCAATTACAGAGCTTTTGGGAGATCAGGTAGGTGAATGGGTATAAAAATCAATCTTTACTGAAGCACAGGGAACACTGTGGACACCACATCTGTCCACCTGCTCATGCACCGGTGGACGCTGGTGGCTCCCATCCCTCGGCCACTGTGAGTCAGGCTGTGATGAACATGGGTGCCTAAATGTCTCAAGTCTTGAAATGCCACATATATTCTTCAAAGCTAAGTTCCCTCTGTGAAATTTGGTCAGGCTGGCGGGCTTCTGGTTTTACACCAGGATATCTGATTCTTTCTCGTGATGAAAATCTCCATGTGGATGTTTATAGACATTAGACACCGTTCTCCCTGGACCCCAATGGTGCACAGTCCTCTCCCCAGGACAGGCTGTCACAGAAAGTGAGCCTTCGCCAATGGAAACGGGCAAATGTGGCTCTAATACAGAGGGGAGACTGCGATAAGCCAACAAAAGTCAGCAAAGCTGGAAACACAATTGCAGTAAAAAAAAAAAAAAAAAAAGCAACTTTACTCTGTCCCAACACAAGCCAATGACCCGGCTCCAAATACCCAGAAACCCGGAATACTCTACATCTGCCCTCCCCCATCTCTGTAACTTACCCTCCACCTGCCCGCACCATACCCCGGTCACCCTTGCCTTGCTGTTTCCGACTAATCAGGCCTCTCCTGCCCCTCCAGGCCTGAGAGCTGGCTGGTCTTTGTGTCTGCAGATCTCGCCCTACATTTCCTGTCTTCCTGGCTCACATAGTACTTCCTTGGTGAGGCCTTAGCTGGGCCTGGACAATATTCCAACTGCAACTGCACCCATGGGACCCCGCATCCTGTTCTCCCAGGTCCTTGCCATTCACAGCAGTGTCCCCAGCAGTTCCCATCCCCTGGATCTTCTTAGTCAGAACCTGGATCCCTGCAGAGCTGGCCCTGGGCCTGGACAGACCTCCCCAGCAGCAGGTAAGCTCCCCAACATCCCGGGCCTGGCTCTGGGGCTCTGACGGCAGATCCCTCTGGCTGAGCTCATGGGAGGAGCATGGGAGACCAGGAGGTTCTTTCAGCCAGTGACAGTGGAGTGACTCTGGCACTGTGACAGCACAGCGGCACCTCTGCTGGGCCAGTCGTGCAGGAGGCTTGCACAAGGACTGTGGCAGGCACAGGCAGGACGAGTGGAGCCAGAGCGCTGACCCACTCCTGGGTCACAGCTGCTGCAGGAACGGAACTCAGGCTGCACTAGGCTGTCCTTTGGCGCTAGGAACCTGACCACGCTCCCTTACTGACAACACCAAGCCCAAAGCAGAGCACAGCTGATCAAACGCTGATCAAATGTCTGCAGAGAAAAGGACTCAATAGCACAGGGAGCAGGAACACACAATGAATGGCTCACGTAGGATGACGTACCCAACTTCACTCAGAAGTGAAATAGAGATAAAAACTACAATCCCAGCACTCAGGAGGCTGAGGCAGGAGGATCACTGCAAGTTGGAGGCCAGCCTGGGCTGAGCCAGCTTGAAATTAGCAAGACCTTGTTTCAAATGAGAGACAGAGACAGAGACACTACAACTGTGACACCATGATTCGCCCTTTGGATTGGCAAACTCAGCAAATCCAGTAACACCACAGGGTGGAGGGAACCTGGCCTCTCTACACTGGTGGGACAGAGGTTGCCAGCTGGCACAAACCTGACGTCCAGCCACTGGAGCCATCTGTCAAAAATGACAAATTCACCTGCCCCCTGATGAAGCAATTCCAATCCTAAACCACTCACTGCAACACTATTTCCTGTCTTCTTTTGCTACAACCGTAGCCCCCATGTGTACAGGTCACTAAGAAATCAGGTAAGTAGATCACAGCCCAGCCAGCAACAGACTGCTGTGTAGCAGAGGAAAGCATGGACAAATAAAAAGGCCACTTTTAAGAATGACCTGCCTAGGTCTTCTACACCAGGAAAGAGAGACACAGACCAAGATGTAGCTCATACTCCCAGCCGAGCATAAAAAGTTCTCCACCTCATGGTGAATGCATATGTAAGCATCTCTTTCTTAAATGTTTGGGGCCAGAAGTATTTAAGATTTTAGAGTTTTTCAGATTTTTGGGGTATCTGTACAAAAATTTACTAGTTTAACCAGCCCTAATCTGAGAGTCCCAAATCCAAAATTCAGAGCATCACGTCAGCACGTGAAAATTTATATTTCGGAGCAACTCAGACGTCTGATTTCCAGGCTAGGATTATTCAACCTATATATGCAAAAATGTAAAGAGCTGCTTTTGAAGGATGGGTGGGGTACCTGGGAGGGAGAAAATTTCATGTTATCAAATTTTATTTTTGCGGTACAGAAGATTGAACCCAGAGCCTCCACACTGAACTACATCCCCAGGTGTTTCACCTTTATTTTTGAGACAAACTCTTACTAAATTATCCAGGTGGGACTTAAACTTGCAGTTCTCATGCCTCAGCCTCCCAGCATGCTGGGACACCATGCCACCCCATATTCTCTCCTTTAAAAGTTATTTTTTCCCCTGAGTCATGTAAGTGTACTAGCTATCCAAAGACTCTACATTTACAAAATAAAAATCCTGTCCTGAACTACACAGCTCCTCTCCAGGACTGTCAGGAAATCCTAATCAGAGTGTGGGAGGTTCCCAATCAGAATCACAGGCCAAGCCCAGCGGGCTGTTTACTGAATGCAGACTTCCCTTTTAACTCAGCAGGCAAGCTCATTTCTTTGTGAATGGATGTTCTTCAGGGGGGCAGGTAAGTCCCCTGCTCTAATGTGGGCTAGAAGGGACATCAGACACCGGCTTTACCACCTCCCTTTCAGTACATGGAGAAACAAGGGCCAGGGAACAATGACTGCCTCTGACTCCCAACATGCTGAAGGGCCCCTGGCTTTGACCCCCTCCACCTCAACCCCACAGATACCCCAACCCATTTCTGCTCTGCATGGTTTCTGCATCCTCACAGCTTCATCTGCCACTTTCCTTCCCCATTGTTCCAGCCTGAACACTCCACACTCACCTGGGTTGCTGTGACATACCACAGCCCTCCCTGCCCCAGGGCCTTTGATCATGCCTCTTTCCTCTCCCTTCTTCACCTAGGTAACTCCTCCTTGTCTAGTATCTCAACTGAAACATCCCCGCCTTGGGCAGCTTTCCTGCACCAGGTCCAACCCCACGGTGCACATGTATTGCCTCCTGCACTCAGCACAGTGCCTCCTGCAGGCAGCTCCTTGCTCAAGGTCTCCCTGGCAGACCCTTACTGTTCCTGGGGGACCAGGACTCAAGTTCACTGCCACCTGCAACAGTACTGATCGGGCAGCAGGGACCAACCGTGGATTCCTTTCCTCCTCCATCACCCTCATCAGCTGCTGTTCTTACTTTCACCCCCTCAACTTAAGCAAAGCCTGCCCACTTTCAAGTAAGAGAAAGAACCCTCAGAAGAGTTCTGTGGTCCAGGAGTGGCTGAAACTGTGGCAGGACAGACAGAGCTGAGCAGCTCTTTTTGTTCCATTTTAATAGCAACCACCACTGATTTTCACTGTGCTCTAATATCAACCCTGAGAGAGGTCTTATTGTCCCTATTTCATGGTAGGGACACAGAGCAATTAAAAATTATTCCAGGGTGCTGTGGTGCATAGGTGCTAGAAGTGGCATTCTGGAGCCCTGGCTGACCAGCTAACCACATCTAGGACGTATGACATTTACCCTGAGCTTTCAGCATAGGCAATGTCACAAAGGGGTGTGTGTGTGTGTACATACAGAAATGTGTGCACATATAGTTTCAGCTAAGTGCTAGGGACAGGGTTGCTTGGCTTCCATTATCAGGAATTTGCACCCCAGGGGAGGTATCTTAGTCCATGCAGATAAAAAAAAGTCCCATATATTGAGTGGCTTTTACATGACAGAAATAGATTTTTCTCGGTTCTGGAGGAGCCCAGCCTGGCTGGTTCTGGTGAGGGCCCACTTCCGGAATGCGGAGCGCTTGCTTCTCTGTGGATCCTCATTTGGATGAAGAGCTGGTGCTGGCTCCCTGGCCTCATCCTGTGAAGGCACTGATCGTATTTGCCGGGGCTCTTCCCTCTCGGCCTAATGACTTCTCAAAGGACTCACCTCCGAAGGCCCCCACATAGGATTAGGGTTTCAATACAATGGTTACGATGGAGGCACAAACACCCTGGCCTTCATAGGTCAGTCATCAGAATGACGAGTGGCCAAACTCCAGCCTTCTGCTTCCATCAACCTCAGGTCCTTGGCTAACGGACAAAATCAACTAGATTTTCTGGTAACTCAGTGACTGGGTGGTTGGCATACTGGATATCGGAAATGGACTCTTATTGATGTCATCAGCATCATTTGAAACTTGTGGATAGACTAAGACATTTTCCAGGTCATGCCCAGCCTGAGCAACCAGGGGAGAATCCTGCATCTTTGTCTTCAATGCTGGGACCCAAAGTCCAGCCCCAAATGGTCCCCAAGTCCATCACTGACTGAGAAGGCTGCAGTTTCCTGCTCCTGACTACATGGTTAGCTGAGTCCTGATGCCTGAATTTTACTGACTGTTTAAGTTGTGATCAGAATACCTGAAAGGCTGCAGGGCTGGGGATGCATCTCTCTTTCATCTTATGAGGCGGAATTTGCCTGGCAACTTGCTTTCTTTGTGAACTGGTGGCCAGTTCCTGGGGAGTAGCTGTGAGTGGCCCTTAGCAGCTCCCGGAAGGAACTTACTCGGTACAGGGTAGTTAGCAGCAACTGTCACTCTACACGCTTTTTGTTGAGACTTCCTTTTTCACATTTTAAGTTTTATTGGCACACTTTAGGTATACATAATGATCACATTCGTCACGGGGAATTTGTACCTGTACATTATACATCTTGCTGCTTCTGTATTTCCCATTCTCCTCTTTCCCTTCAACCCCTCTTCCTCTGCTTATTTACAAAGGCTTTGTTTCCTTTTTTTCTTTATGTTCTTTTTTTCTCTCATCCCTTCTTTCCTTCCCCCTTCCCCTCTTTTGTTCTCTTTCTCATTTGAACATTTTCTTCTCATTTCTCAATATCTATTAAAAATTTTGATCCTTATTTATACTTTTGGTTTCTCATACCAGAGAAAGAGTGCAGCATTCAAACATGTGTATCTGATTTATTTCACTTAAGAGTGTTGTCTCGAGGTGCATCCATTTAGTTAGAAATGTTTCAAGCTTATCCTTCTTTATGGCAGAGTAGTACTCTACTGTACAAAAAAACTACATTTTCTTTATTCATTCAGTTGATGAGCATTTGGACTAATCCAAGATTCAGCTATTACACACCGTGCCATTATAAACATGGGTGCTCATATATTGCTGTGGTATGATGCTTTTAATTCTTTTGGGAAGATACCAAGAAGTGGAATAGCTGGATCGAATCATTAAACCTCTAGTCCTAATTTTTTGAGGAATCTCCACACTGATTTCCACAGTGGTTGCACCAGTCTGCACTCCCACCAACAGTGGAGAAGGGTTCCTTTACTTCCACAGCTCTGCCAGCATTTGTTATTGGTTGATTTCTTGATAATAACCATTCTTTCTGGGGTGAGGTGGAATCTCAGTGTCGTTTTAATTTGCATCTCTTAAATGACCATGAAGTTGCACATTTTTTCATATACTTATTTGCAAGTTCCACTGCTTCATCTGGGAAGTGTCTGTTCATTTCAGATACTCATTTTTGGATCGGATCTTTAAATTTGGAGGGATCTGATTTCTTTTAAGTTCTTTGTATATTCCAAGTATCAGCTCTCTCTCTTTTGTTTCGTGATGGTTTCTTTTATGAGATACCTGTAGCTCACGGAACCCTAAATTCAGACTGTTACCCCCGAGCAGCATTCTTAGTAATCAGTGTGTCCACACTGATGAGACAGGCTCGGCCCCTTGGTGGCCTGGGGGCTCCAGAAAGCCTTCCCCAGCCGGGACTCTTAGAGTGCTTTACTACAAAAGGATTTCCCCACCCTGTACTTTAGAAGGTTAGGCCCAGAGAAGAAAAACGTAGACATACTGGTTTGGTTTTAGATTCCTTAGCACGATCTCTTTCCTTACTATGAATCATAGAGGAAAATTAACCCAGAAGCTAACAGAAAGACAACACAAAAGTCACCCCTGTGAAGTCTCTATTTCCAATGTTGTGCAGGGTGGGTGGAGAAGACAGTCCCACGGAGTATATGCTCTAAAGCACAACCACGGCCCAGGGTTAATAAAGTTTTATTGTAACATCTTTGTTTACAGACTCCTCTTAAAACAGCAGAGTTGAGCAGCGGCAACAAGGGCTGCATGGCCCACAGAGCCTCGGCTGTTGACCCAAATACCACTGTCTCTGCAGTAGGAGTTCGTTGACCCTGATGTAGAAAGAGGCTCACTGGGAAACTGCGATCATGTCAGTATTTATTAAGTGCCAGGGGCCACGCCAAGTGTGTTATATGCCTCAGCACATTCCGTCTGCTCTGGAATCCACAAGGCTGGGATCCTTTCCATCTCATAAATAGTAAGCAGAAGCTCAGGGAGGTTAAAACGTGCCAAGTTCACACATTCAGTAAACAGAGCACGGAGCTCTCTCGTTCCTGTCCACCTCTGAGTGAGTCTCCCCTCCTCCTGAACTGACTCGCATCTGGGGAAGCCAGGCTTACAAAAGAAGGAACACTTGTCCTTCTGAATATGACGAGAACAGCTCTTTTCCGATTAGGTACCCAGGCCTGAGGCATAATTATTTTCTTTAAAAGCATTTTTTCAGTTTTCATTTCTTAGCCCATGTTTGCAGTACATAATGATTACAACTTATCGTGTGGCATTGGGACATGTATATGACACATCTCAATTCTTTTTCCATCCCTCTCCCCCCTCCCTTCCCTCTCTTTCATCTCTGGATTCCCTTCCTGTGTGAAAAAGATCTGTCTCCCTGTTTCCTGTTATCTATCAGCAAAGGCAAAGACCTGCTGAACAGAACCACACAGGCATCAGAAATAGTACCAAGAATCCACACATGGGATCGCATCAAATCAGAAAGCTTCTTCACAGCAAAAGAAACAACCAACAGAGTGTAGAGAAAACCTACAGAATGGGGAAAAAAAGTCTGCGAGCTATTCCTCAGACAGAGGCCGAGTATCTGCAATATATAAAGCAGTAAAAAAAAAAAACAAACAGGAAACTTAGACTGTCCAAAATAAGAGACCCAATCAAAAGACAAGAAACTGAAATAAATGAAGAGGCACTTTCCAGAAGTACAAATGGCCTATAAATACATGAAAAAATGTTCAATATTGCTGGCCATTAGAGAATACAAATGAAAACAACACTGAGATTCCATTTCACCCCAGAAAAAATGGCTTTCATCAAGAAATCAAGGAATACTAAATACTAATGAGGCTGTGGGGTAAAAGAAATGTCTACATTTCTAGTGAAATGTAAACTAACAGTGCAGAACCACACATATGGAGATTTAAAAAAAAAAAATCCTGAAACTAGAAATTCTACTTGATCTACCTTTTCTCTTCTAGGTATCACTCCAAAAGAGTTAAAATCATGTTATAGGGTTCCATGCACACCCCTGCCTATTCATAATAGTTAAATTTTGGAAGCAGCTTATGTATATCCATCAGCGGATGAATTGATAGAGAAAATGTGCTACAAAGGTCACACTTGCATCATTCATAGGAAAATGGATGCACCTTGAGACAATAATGTTAAATGAAATAAATCAGATATACATGATTTCTCTTACATGAGAAACCCAAAAGATAAAGTATTTTTATAAAGAAAACATTTCCCCAAAAGTCTTAAAATCAGAGTAAAAAGTTAGAAGTAACAGTGGAGAAGCGATGTAAGGTAGGGATGGCAAATTGTATTTTTTAAAAATTCTAAGTAAATCTTAGATAATTAAGAATTAAACACGGGTGCTTCCTGGCAACCATAGCAATAAGGGAACAAAATGAACAATGAGAACCTCACTACCTAATGGGAAGCATCATTCCTTCCTGGTCGCTACATTGCCTTGAAAATTCAGTGCTCCTGGCTCTGAGGCTTGCCCTGCATGGACACACCAGTCAGCTGGTCATGTTGGCTATGAAAGGTTCCACACATTTGGGCCCACACAAAGTCCCTTACAAGCTCAGTGTGGGATGCCGAGTGGCAAGAGGAATGTACCGCACTGACTCCCTTGGGCGCACTGGCTAGGCTTACCACCAACTCCCAGGAAAGAGAAACAGATCCATGTCAGAACCCACCGGAGGGCCTGCGCTTGGCTCTGGGTGAGAACAGACAGCCAACCGTGAAGCAGTCTTATTTTTATGAGTCTGTTTCTAGAAGATTAAAAACATAAAACTACATCCAGCTGCATGAATAAACCACAGCGAAAGCTCAGACACAAAGGAGGCAGCTCAGGGGCACTTGGGCTCCTGGGGGTCACCCAGGTGCAGGGCGGAGAAGCTGGGGGCACAGACGCTTTCAGAGCCGCCCAGCTCACTCCTTTTTAACCACAGCCACACATTCTCATCAGCAGGCCTGGCCCAGGCCCAGGGATTGAGGTCTGTCTGGAGGACGAGTCAGCGTCGGGACGGGGAGAGCTCCTCAGGGGGCTAAGGAGTGGCCAACAAGGAGAACCGCAGCCCGAGTTTTGGTCACTTTCCCCTTCACAGGTGAAATCTCCACTGCAAGCAGCCACGACCACAAACAAATCACGGCCTGCAGCGAGGACTGTGTCATTTTTTAAAGTGGATAGTTGTGGTTACAACAGTGATCATTACTCCCTATGGTCCTAGACTTCATCCCGACGGGCTACCTGGGAGAGACGCCTCTGTCCGTGACCTCAGGTCACCTCTCCCAGGGCTCACAGTGACTCACATTTACTGAACACCTGCACAGAGAGGCTGAGGACACACAGCCTGTGTGTTCCCTACCACCATCTAAACAGGTAAGAAAGACCATGCCCACTTTACAGATGGGAACACTGAGGCACCAACAACAACCCAAGGCCTCAGAATGACAAGACCTTCATATTCCTAGGCTACTTTCCAAAGTGCCACACCTGCTACAGAACCCAAACAGGAAGTAGAAGCAGAAAACCGTAATTTCCTTACAAGGAAAAAGAAATTGCTCCAAGAGCTCATTCTGTTCCAGTCCCACCATGCCATTCCCAACATGCCCAAGCACATCTCCCCAGGCCCTTTGCACTTCCCGCTCTCTTGGCTCCACAAAGGAAGTGCAAAGTCCCCAGAGTCCTTTTGCCTCTACAGATATCCACAAAGCCCTGCCTTACTTTATCCAGGCTCCAGGGGCCGCTGAGAGGCTTCCCAAATATCCTCTTAGATTCCCAAAGCTTCCCGGTCACTGTCTGTTTTGTATGTTTTCCTTGACAGTATTTGTCACCTGACACTGTACATCTCCTTATCTGCATGTCTATTTTCTCCTCTGCTCTTCACAGGCAAGGACTTGTGTCCACGGCTGTCCCTCCAGCTCCTGGAGCACTGCTCAGCACCGGGGCAGATGCTCCGTAAACACAGCCCTCCCGCCACCCCAGAACTGCCTTCGCCATACTGCATACCGGCAAACTCAGGCCTGTAGGGTTCACGAGTAACTCACCCCAGGTCCCCAACCAGGAAGTGGCAGAGGCATCTTCAACCACAGGCAGTGCCCTCCCCGGCTGCCACTTGGCCATACTGCTGGATGAGAGATGAGTGACCGGTGGATGCCACCCCACTGACCAATGAAAAGGGGCCAGCGACAGGACCTGAGACCTGCAAGGGGACTGAATTTTGCTCTAGGGCTCAGTATAATCTAAACAGGCCCACTGCCACCCTCTGCTTCCATCGTGTCCCTGGACAGTCACCTACGCACACACCTTCAGCCTTTGAGACCAGGACAGCAGAGGGATTTTGGGAGGTCTCAAAGCAGGGAGAGGACTGGAAATCCACCCCCTACCTGACCGGCCCCAGACACCCCGCTGCGATCTGGCAGAAGGCTGCACTGTGGGAAGGACAGTGCAGTGCATGTATACGCGGGAGCCCCACCAGCAGGGATCAGCCCCTTCTCCCTGCACGTGGATGGCCCAACAAGGCCAAGACCCTCCCTGGCGTGGACTGGCCTCTGTCCCCACTCACCTCCAAGCAGTTACCTAGTCTCCAACAACCTGATTGAGAGCCAGTCAGTCCCTGCAGTGAAATCTCTCTCCACTTGCTGTCTCTGCCCCTCAAGAACCTTGAATGCCTCCACAGAACCAGGTCCACCCATCCTTTGTCCCCAGAGGTCACCTTCCCAAAGCACCTTCCTTATCACAGAACTCCTTGGCTTAGAAGCCAGCCCTGACTCCAGCAGCCTCAGGAAGAAATCCAAACTCCCAGGCCATAACCCCATACCTGTAAGGTCTACACCTCTAATTCCAGGGCTCTGGGAAACTGAGGCAGGAGGATCACAAATTGGGCAACTTGGCAACTTAGCAAGACTGTTTCAAGAAATAAAAAAACAAGCAAGCAGAAAAACAAAAAAGGGCTGGGTTTGTAACTTAGTGCAAGGTCCTAGGTTCAATCCCTGGTACTACAATTGAGGTAGGAGAGGGGAAGAAATCCAAACTCCTTAGCTAGATGACAGAAGCCTTCTCTTACCTGATTCTAAGATGACCCCTCTCCCCAAGTGGGCCTTCCCTTCACAATGCACATGGTAAGCCACACTAGTCTACCAGTGAGAGACTGGTAGCCAGTGCTAGCAAGATTATACCACCAAGTCAATCCCCAGAATACTGGGAGCACACAACCCGCATTTATTTCTCCTTTCCATCACAAATTGGCAACTGAGGGATGGCTTCTCCTGTCCTCCCATTCCAGAATCCAGGCAGAAAGATAAGTACCACCTAGGACATCCCACCTTCAGGGAGAAGGGAAAAGGGTTGGCAGATGTATACCATGTGCTCCTCACATGCCATGGGCCACAGCCAGTCACACACCCATGCCCAATGTCAACAGACAGAAGGTCCTCAGTGACATCCCCACCTCTCTAGGATGAGTTGGAGGGGAAGCAAACAAAAATGCAAATCATCCCCAAAGACCCTGCCCGGGAATTCCCACCATCTGTAAATCCAAGGTTACCTACACCTTTAGGACCGAGTCCTCCATGAGGGAACTGTCTCTTGCTCCTCTGGACTATTACTTGGCTTCGCCCACCTCTCAAGGATGTAGATCTGCATCTCCTTCTATCCCCGGAGCATATTTTAGTTATTGGCGTTTCACAGTTCACCTTTCCCATCACGTTTTAATTCAGGATCCCTGGACATGGAGCCGATCTTCCTACCTGTGGTATTCTGCAAGAATCTTCCTACCTGTGGTATTCTGAAGCGGTTTATTTGGGTGTGATAATGTTTACAGAGTAAAGAACAAATTTCCACTTAGCTTCAGGGACTCTGCATACATCTGTGCATGCGTGTGCCTATGCATGTACATGTGTGAATGCGTGTGGCAGAGTTACTTGGCTATGATGAATGTGCTAATACTTGGAGTCATGTGACTTCTCTCCTCTCATGCTGTACATTCCTTGGGGTGAGCCTCGCTCCATTCATCTACCTTTGGCAAATTGCTTCTCACATCAGAGGCTCTCAGATTTATTGGGAAAACAAACAAATGAGTAAATAAAGAGTGAGCAGATGCCTGAGCAGACTTCGCCCCAGGGGTGGCAGAAGAGGTACGAGTGGAGAGCTGTAACAATCCATTTGGGAGGCAGGGAGAAGCTGACTGCTAAAAATCTGGCCTTCAGGATTAGATAAACTCAAAAGTAACCGTTATTCAGTCCTATGGAGAGTTGCAGTGAATCTCTAATAAGTCTGCAAACGGCTCTCTACTTTGCCTGCCAACTTCTGAAGAAAGACATCAGGGGACTACAGTTGTATGATGCAGCCTACAGGCAGAAGGTGAATCTTAAGACACAATTACAGATGAGGGGGGTCGGTCAGCCGTGACCAAACCACGTCAGGCAGAGAGACTTCGCCTCCACCATGCAGTTTCAAGGGCTGCAGCTGCCATTTCTTGCTACCCAAGATCGTCTCATATGGGCACCAGGAAGAACGGGAAAATGCAGCATGGAGGAAGAGGAGTTGGACTGGCAGCCACATGGCAGACGGTTTGAGCTGAGCAAAGCCACGGGTGACAGCTCAAGGGCTACAGAGATCCAGAAGTCACCAGAGACCAGAGCATCCACATGCCCTGATCCAAGGCAGGCACATTTGGACCTGAAATGGCCAACAGCCCTGCCTCGGGCTCTGCCCTGGGTGATGGAATTTTACACCCAACTCAACAGATGAGCACGTGCTGCAGGAGGTGCATGCAGGGAGCTCCTGATACAGAGAACAGGAAACACCCCATATCTTCTTTCTGCATGGGGGCTGGAGACCAAGGCCATTAGAAATGGAACCCAAGGCTCCAATATGGTAGGCAAGTACTCTCCCACTGGGCTATATCTCCAGCCAAAAAGCCGTAAAGACTCTTTAGAAGGATCTGAGTCATCATCTTTACTGCTGTTGGATCATTACCCTGGATATCACAGCTCTCAGTGCCATGGACCAGCATGGGGACATTTCTGCCAGTTTATTCAAATCATGTTTCTCACATTCCCCAAGTGAAAAGAAAGGACAGCCCATCGTGCGTGGCACTGTAGCTCCATGTGCCAGACGAGAGGATTTTCTTCCCCTGGGCTCTGTGGCTTGGCTGAGGACTGGTTACTAGGCTTGAAGGGAAGTGTGGGCCAGTTGCCATGGGTTCTGACCTCAGGGGCCCAGGAAACTGATCCCCGCTGAGGGCACCTTGCCCTGCTTACAGGATGCAACAAAATGCCTGGGTCTCTCTGGGGTTGACATCCTTACAAAAGACCTGGGGAAAGGTCTTAGGGTAAGATGACTAAATTGGAAGATTTAATTTGGAATAAAAATATACTTTTGGTTTGTTTTCCAAGGCCTGTCATATACCTTAAAAATAATAATTTAGAGGCCTGTAAGTCATTCGTCCACACTATTACACATCAAACCAAAATGAGATCAGGCTGCCAGACAGGGCTGGTAGACCACTAAATAGTGCCTCCTGAGGTCACACGGTGTTGAGACAAATCAATGTGGGGGGAGAGGGTGCCACTGACAAGCCAGGGCCAGCTGGAAGGGAACACCGGCGTCGGAGATGCCATCTCTCAGCTGCTACACGCCAAGGAGAGGCGATAGTGATCATTCCGGAAGAGAAATATTGGAACTGTGATGCTGTTAGTGTCTATAAACAAAAATAGCCTCAAAATCAGAAACAGTGCGTCCAATCTGCCGTCAGCACTGCACACCACGGCAAGGCAGGTCCTGATTTTGGCAGTTGACATCTGTAGATACTTGGTGATTTCCTGTGGGTGCAGCCTAGGCCCTCCCCAGTCTCCCAGGGGGATAGGGACAAGAAATACCTGTGCACAGGAGGTGGATTTATGGGAGCTCAAGGCCAAGGCTGCTGCCAGCTCCAAGGCCCTCCTTGCTCTCAAACACTCCAAGAGCACCTTGCTGAGCCCTGGTGGCCAGGAAACTCCCAGGGGGCTGGCTGATCTGGGACAGGAGACAGAAGAGTTGCAGCATGCGGGGAATTGCAACAGACATCCCACTGATCTCTCAATCCTGTGTGCTCATAACATCTTCCAGGAACTCTAAAAATACCCGACCCAGACCCAACCTTAGGGATTCCAATTCAACTGATGAAGGGTGGGACCCAGGCACGGGTATTTTTGACTGCTGCACAGCCAGAGTGGAGGACCTCGGCCAAGGACCACGGTGTTCCCCTTTCCACTGTAACACAGCAATCTGGGGGTGGTACCCATTCACAGACTCGCCCCAATCTGGTGAGTATTAAATTCCACAAAAGTTAGAAACTTGAGCAGATACTTGAACACCCAATAGCCAAAAAGTAGAAACTGTCACCCATCCAAGAGAATAGACAAAATGTAGCCTATATATCCAGTGCACTATCCGTTGGCCCTCGAAGAAGGAAATTCTGACACATGGTACATCCTAGACTGCGACCTTGTGCTGAGTGGAACAAGCCAGATGCAAGAGGGCAAATACTGTGATTCCACTTCTGCAGGGATCTGGAGTAATCAAAGTCACAGAGACAGAGGGTGGGAGGGCGGTGACCAGGGCTTGTAGGGCAGAGAACGCAGAATTAGTGTTTCATGGGAACAGAGTTTCCGTTTGAGAAAATGAACTAGTTCTAGAGTTGGATAGTAATGACAGTAACATGACAATGGACATGTACTTAATGCCACAGAACTATGCACTTTAACAGTTAAAATGGCAACTGTTATTACACTACCACAATAAAAAATTACTTTAAAAGCTTAGAGGTCTCTTGACTGTGGAAAAGTTCAGAACCTTCAGCGCATTACTGAGGCTCAGTCCATGTCCGAGAAAGGCCTGAATTTGCAATCTTCTTCAAAGCTCTCTGATTCCGAACACTGTTTTGAGCCAACAGGATGATGGAGTCTGTGCCCCTTGAAGATGTTTTGGGGGACACTGGACCAACCTCCAAGAATATAAGCTTTCTGTTGCCATGGGGCTTAGCACTCAACAAACATGATCTTGGGTAATTCTGCCAGGACTTTGGCCAGCTCAGGCCTGGAGTTCATGTCACTGACGGAGACACTGAGACTGGAGGAGGCTGCTGAGTACCTCGCCCAAAGCCACCAGCTTACTGGGACTCAAACCCAGGAAAGGCAGACGCTGTACTGTCACTCCTCAGAGAGTGGTCTCCAGGAGGCAGCAGTGTCACAGCAGGGACGTTGTTAGAAGTACAGAGGCTCAGGCCCCATCCAAGACCCCCTGCACCCGCATTTTAACCCACCCCCCAGGCGATCATGTGCACAGCCACAAAGAAACACTGCATAGAGCTGTAACACACAATACCTTCCTCCTGATCTCACAGCTCCCCTCTGACTTGATCGTGTGACTGTAAGTACTCACAGTGAACCCAGGGGCTGGAGAAGCAGCAACAATACCTCTAAGTACATTTGGCCTGCAGACTAAGTGCCTACTGGCCCAATTTCTTTCTTCCTCCTAATGCATTTGGGTCACCCAAAGTCTGCAAGTCATTTAGCTACTTGTCACACAGCACTATATTGGGATTTTCACCAGCTAAGGAAAACACAAGCAAGCTTTAGATGATCGAAGAGATTTCAAAGCAACCCTTCCAAGGGCTTTCCCCTTGGAGGCCCACAGAAGAACTATTCCAAAATTAAAGACTGAAAAGATGCAACCTACATGGTAGGTGGTGGAATTTCCCTGCAATTTCCTGGGGAAATGGATGCAGAAGCTAAGGTTCATTTCAGAGGCACTTTAGCAGAGGAGAGCTGGCCCTCGGGTCTTCTTCCTGGCCTGACAATCTCCTAGGCACAGCCCCGCACAGTCAGGTGAACTATGTCGGATGCCTCTTCCTCACACAGCCTCCTTCATGGATGCTTAGCTAATGAACCAGAGCTGCTCAGCTTCTCTAATCTTGCTTATAAATCATTCTATCCACTCCAGTAACTGCCTTTCACACTACTGAAGGTCTCTGGTGAGGCGCCTACCTTTTCCGGTACTGAGTTTCTCCAAGCTAAAGGCTTCTCAGTGCAGTGACCCACCCCATTTCTGGTTCTCGGCCACATCGTGTGAGTTGATGTCCCACCTTATCCAAGCGCCCAGGCCATCATGTCATCCATGCCTCTGTGGTCAAGTGAGGTCAGTCACCTTCATGAGGAAGTTTATTTGGCAATAAAAGGCATTTTTAGCATCATCCTGGGGATCTCTGTGGCAACTGTTTATCTCTAAGTTGGGTAAGCTACAAGGTCACCAGACCACCAAAAGAAACTGGGCAGCAGCTACTTTACAGGGTGCACCTGCGGTGTGATGGATCCTCTCTCGGGGGACAGTGGGCTACTCCCTTGCAAATTCATGGTGTAGGGAACAGATAGAAAAGAACACCAGGATGAGACTCTGAGTGCGGGTTTTTCACCACAGCAAGGGCTGCAGACCCTTCCCTTTTATGTGGTAGGTACAAGCTCTATATTCATACACGCTTCCCTATCATTTTGTTTAAATGCCTCCAAGGTTCCTCCAAAGGCACACAAATTGCCTTTACACTGCAGCCTCAGCGAAATCCCACGGGAGTGAAGCCCTACTGGTGTAAAAACTGTAATAAACAGGATGTCTGCACGTGTACAGTGACATGGGAGAGGAGCACAAAGATTAGAGTGACCCGCACCTTCTCCATACTGTGCTGTACCGGGTGGGAATTGCACATTTTCCCTCCCTAAACTGCCCCCTACCTGCCAGGTCCTGAAGGTGGGAGGAATCCTTTCTACTCCTTAAACCTCTTTTATGACAGGCGAAAACCCAGCTGCAGGAATAGCGCATGGAACCTGGGACAATCCAGTCCCAGGAGCCATTGTGCCCAAAGATCTAAACTGTAAATACCTGCCTCAACCCTAATCTGGCCACATTTTCTTCCTGTTCTAGTTCTGCAGCTGGCTGTACACACCAGCAGGAATGTCCCACCCTGCTCATCTGACCAGCAAATACCCACTGGCAGCAAAGCCCAGCTCAGACACTGTAAATGCTGTGCCAGGTACCTGAGTGTGTCCTCCAAGTAGGCCCCAAGCTTCCCATGACAATATGAAGCCTACCTTGTCCTTCCAACCTGTGGGTTGACTAAGGACAAGGATGTCTCTCCTTGGGTCCAGCATTACCCTGGTGTTTCAGCCTTTGATGCCCAGTGAGCACATCAGACGCATTTTCAAAATGTGGAATATGGTGCAAAAACCAGCCACCATGCTCAGAAAAAGACTCTTCTTAGACTAGGGTCATCACAGATGGGTCTGAGTCAAAGGCAGGATGGAAGGAAGGAAGGAAGGAAGGAAGGAAGGAAGGAAGGAAGGAAGGAAGGATTCTCAAGAATGCCCAAATGCCCATTCCAGAAAATGGTGGTGCCATGGACCACAGATGTCATCTGTAAACTGACAAATGCTATCTTCCACCCTGTGCTCATCCAAGATTTGCCTGTCTCCCTGTCCATTCTGTGACACCCCACACAAGACTCTCCTTTGCCTAATCTCTCTTTGTGACAGTTCCCAATTGTTCCAGCTCCACTTTCCTCTGCCTTGAGATGCTTACTAAGCACAATGAGTTGTCCTCCATGCTGCCAGCAGAGCTGTCTCTCTAAAACACAAAGCTGCTCAGAAACCATCAGCAGCCCCCACAACCCACAAGGTAGAGCACAAAGGCCTTGGGGGTTTAAGGCTCCTAGTTCCAACCTACATGACAGGGTGAATCAGCATCCAAACCCACCTACGCACCTTCTGACCCAAACTTCCTTACCCAGCCCTCAGCTGAGAGGGGTGTGCACCTTTCAGTTTCCAAGAGCACAGACTCCACAGCCAGGCTGCTCAAGTTCAAAGCTCTGCTCTGCCCATTCTGAGCCAGAAGACCGTGGGCTAGTTATTTAACCTCTCTATGCCTTTTTGTAACAGGGAGTGGATGAGACTACCTCTACTTGCCCTGTAAGAAATAAGATCAGTGAGACAAGGTGTGCAGAGCATGTAGAAGGAGGCAGCCCAAGGGTCTGCAGTTAGTACCCTTCTAAAGCCAGCCCTTCCCATTTTCAGTGCTACCTTTCATTTGATGCCCTCTATGATCTTGACATTGAAGACTTAACTCCTTTCTCTGCACTTACCACCAGGATTGGGGTACCCAGCACTCCCCCTCACATTACAGACCAGTTTTGCAGATTTCTGTCCTCTCAGCTAGAATGGAAGCTCTAGAATGGAGGTAGCGTCTACACCAAAGTCAGTTTTAATATCCCCACAGGCCCAGCACACAGGTTTTCTGGATCAACATGAAAACCCACAGCACACAGCCAAACCAGCTGGTAAGAGATCTGCCCAGCTCTCATGGAACTTGCCATGTAAAACAGAATCAAGGTCAGACATCCGTAGTAGCAAACCAGATAAACTGGGGTGGGGAAGTCATTAGCACCATATGCAGAGATGGTCTCAACGACTTCATCCTCTATTGTGAGCAGACATTCCACCAGCGGGGTCTTTCCTATCCTATAGGAGTCAAGATCAATGTTTCCAAGTCTTCCTCCCGAAAGGATCAAATCTGAAAAGTCGCCAAATGACTAGTTTTCTCTGTATCACATGGAAAAGATCTTCTTCAAAGAGTTAAGTATCTGCTACAATCGTGCAAACCATAGTAATCATATTTGCATAGCACACTGTACTTAATCCTTAAAAGCCCATGGGATACACAATTTCATCATTATGCCCATTTCACAGCCAGGAAACCAAAGCCCAGACTGTCAAAATGACTTGCACAAAAATCACACTGGTTGTCAGGGCCACAGCACTAACCCTGGTCTCCAAACGTGAGATCTCATTCACCAGGTGTCATGTCACCAACATGAAGTACCAGATTTAAAGGAAACAGTGAGGACCACTACCACTGCGTGCTCTGGTCATCTCTGAGGTCAGCCATACAAAGTTGACAGCTTTTGGTCTTCAAGGAATAACAAGCAAACATGAGCTCCAGTCATCCCTTCTTCATTTTTACTGCATCTACAAATTTCATCTTCAGCCTTTCATCAGAGACCAGTTGTAATATGTATCCCATGCAGTTTCAGTTCAACTTATCTTTCAAAGGTATTTTCAGTAGCAGATACTTGGACAGTGTTTGCCACGTGACAGGTGCTCATATAAGCACTTTACACGGATGAACACACAGCTTCTGACTCTGTGGGGAAGGTGCTGTGTGATCATCACAAGCCTGCATGCATGTGCAAACCCACACTAAGCCTGGACACATCAGCGAAGAAAACAAACCTTGCCCCTTCCCTCAAGTTAGAGGGTAAACTAATTCAAGAGCACAGAACTAGTCAGGGCAGAGCAGGACGGGAAACCAGCAGGTCTGACTCCACAGTCCTTGTTCCTGGGCCCAGCTCCTACTGACCCACCCATGGCATCGGCAGGCTAACAGGACAGTGGAGAGACAACAGCCGTGTCTGTGGGGTGCAGCTCCCTAACAGGCTGGATGGGGGTCTGTGCAGAAGTTACTACGAGCTGGGGGCTGAGTTGACTTCTGACTCCAGCGTCTACACTTGATCCCAGCACAAAAACGATCAAAGGCTTGGGGGAGCCGGGTAAATGCAACCGGCATTATTATAACTGCAATCCACCCTCAGTGGTCACTGAGCCAAGTGCACCCAGTGAATGGGGGTGTCCACCCTAACTGTGGCTTAGCACAGCCCCAAGCACCGGTCTGCAATTTCATTCTGGTCTGGTGGCATGGACTGTACCCACGTTTCCAGCCACACCCAATCCTCATCACTTCTGCTTAAAAAATTAAAATCAAAGTAATCTGATTTGACCATAGCTCTGACTGCACACCAACTCCTGGATAAATCCCCGAAGCCTCATTACTTACCATTGAGCTGGAACTCCTGGCTAGTGTTTGTTTTCTCTCTCCCCTCGGACAGCCAATGAGCGAGGCACGGCGGTTGCTAGTAAGCATTCCTCCAGGTATGGGGATGGTGATGTGATTTCCTGGGGAGCACCTCCAACTATACAGTGCCATCCACAGCCACAGCTATCCTTCAAGGCTGGGCTTAGAGGTCATTACCTCCTGGGAGGATGCCACTGTCCTGACCATTGGCTCTCTGCTCCCTAACACTCTCTTTAAGGGATCCCCCACTGTGCCTTTGCCACAGGCAAATCTGTCTGGGATTTAAGCCCTGGTCTGCCCTTCATTGTTCCATTTTATGATCTGTGTCAGCATAGACTGGTTCCCGTGAGCTCAGAGTCCAGTACAAAGCAAAGTACACAGGCGTTTAAGTTAACACACCTTACATTTAATTTCCTGGGAAGTTACTGTGCAAGCCAGGTTGGAGCCAAGCACCGAGCTGAAGCAAGACCAGAAACTATCAGCAAAAGGAAGACCCACTGGTCTCTTCTCTTCCCAGCCACACAAAGACCTTCTGTTCCTTTCCCAAGGGGGACAGTCGCTGCTTTCTTAGGAGAAATAGTCAGTTATCCCAGCACTGTGATTTTCCCCCATTTTAATGAAAGCCTATGTGCCAATGGCCTCTTCAATAATGGACAATGATAAACACAAAGATCCTTCCTCAAGCTTTTCCTTCTTGTGTGGAGTCGAACGGCTGGATCTCTTCCACCCGAGGCAGCACATGGCAGTGCTTAATGATTTCCATTTTTAACTCGGGAGGAACGCTCCTCAGAGTTCAAGAGGAAGCCGAGTGGGCGCGCTCTGGATCGCGGGAGGCCCGCTTGTCGTCAAGAGCGGAGAATCTGTAAGTCGGGGGTAGCAGATGGCCCAGCAAGGAGGAGCGATTGCTAGCAGATGGCCCCGATAGTTTGGATAAAGGGGAAAAACTTTTGATGGCAG
Source organism: Hydrochoerus hydrochaeris (assembly GCA_004027455.1). NCBI lineage: Eukaryota > Metazoa > Chordata > Mammalia > Rodentia > Hydrochaeridae > Hydrochoerus > Hydrochoerus hydrochaeris. Next base: position 115,274 of record PVLA01004785.1, read on the forward strand.
GCAAATTGGTATAAGAAACACACCAAGAAGTGGGCCCGCACCAATGTCTGCCAGACAGGTACTCTCTGATCCTGGGAGGGGTGGCAGGTTGGAGCAGCCGGGGGAGCTCTCCTGGCTCATTTGTCCTTCTCTGCCCCATGTACTAATAATCATGGCTCAGAATATAGGCTTACGATTCAGCCACCCAAATATTAACAACCTGGTTCCCCAGGGAATCTTCCAGGCAGTGAAACTAGTCTGTGTGTCTATCAAAACTCATAGATTTCACAACATAGAACAAATGTTAAGGTCAACTGTGGACCATAGTCAATAACAAGATGATCAGTATCATCTCATCAGTTGCCACCAAGGTAACCCTCTGAGGTAAGATGTTAAAAAATAGTAGGAATTGTTGAGAGGTAGGATGGAGAATAGAGGGATTGTATTTTCTGCTCAGTTTTTGCATAACTTAAAAAGCTCTAGCAAACAAAGCCTGTTAATTAACTATGAACATACACACTCTCTACCTGGCTCTGCGTGTGTTGGCTGAATAGTTATTTAATCTCTGAGTCTCCTTTTCCTCCGCTGAAGAATAAGGACAATCACAGCACCTGCTGAAAGGGTCATTAGGAGAAGCAGGTAAGTTAACACACAAAAAGCACTTTGACCAGGGCAGCGGGGCGAGCCAGAATCACAGCAGCTACCCTGCGCAGGAAGCATGGCGTGAGTACTTGTACACATTGTGCAGTTTAAGCCTTGTAACCTCCTGCTGAGGCGGGTAGGAAGGGCTGCTACCATTTTACAAAAGAGAAAGCCTGAAGCTTAGAGATTATGTAACACGTTCAAGGTCACACAGCCAGTAAGGGGTGAGCTGGGACTCAAACCCACACATCTGCCTTCACACTGTCAAATCACCATCTTCAAGACAGATAAACTGAGCCTTTGCTGGCTACTGAAAACCCTCAGACTTTTCCAGGCTTCATTTTCTCAAGAGAGCAACACAGGAAGAGAGAGGGCAAAAAAAGCCTCAAATGCCAGAAGGCAAGATCTTGTCACATCCAAGATGACAGCCCAGACTGTTTGCTTCCAAGCCAGGGAGTCCACTTGATCCCGCCCACCTCTAAAGCGCAGGTATGCAGGTGAAGGGCTGCTGTCTTCCCCAGCCTGCCTTGGTGGGTAGGATGGTAGGTCTGCCAGGCTATCGCCATCCCAATGTGGCCAGTGACACTTTCCCTAGCTCTCTGGAGGCTGCCCTGCCCAGCAGAGGCCCTGCCTAAGCTGGACCTCCCACTCTTCCTGTAAAGAACACACACTGATCTCCCTGCCCCTCGGTATCAAGTTCAATTCTGGCTTTTCCAACTCAGAATTTGCCTTTGTGCAACAATGTGAAAACCCGGGATGTGTGACTGTCTCAAGCTCACTGAAGCAGCACTAGAATAGACATTTGTTTCAGATTCAGATGTTTGTCTTGCTGTGCGGATCTGGGCACCGCCCCACCACTGGTCCTGACGTCCTTTTTGTAGCTCCAGGTCCCTCTTCCTCCTCCTGAGTTCTTGTGATTTTGCACCTTGGCTTCCAGAACAGGGCGCCTACAGAGACCCACCACTGAAGGCTCTGCACCAGCTCCGGTACTTGGAGTCCCACCCTACTGTCTCAGCCATCCTTTCTCCTCCACAACCACCTGTACCTCAGCCCAGAGCAGAAGAAACAGGAAGGGGGTGAGTGAACCAAGTGCATCACAAAGCATCCACTGTCTACTGCCTGCGTCAGTCTCCTCCAGCCCCCAATGCTACAAACCGCCTTCATCTTCGGACTCTCTCAAGGGGTCTCCCAGCCTCAGGCCACCCCATCAGCCTGCTCCTGCCTACCATCTCTGGTGCACACACAGCCACCAGGCACTTCCCAAGACACAGCTGGGCAGAAGAAAGAAACATAAAAAAGCAAAAGGTAAAGGAGGACTCAGCTCCTCTCTCTTCTCCCTCTTCTTTTTAGACATGGCACACAGGAAAGGTTGGAAACCCAAGGGATCAATAATAACACAGGGGAGGATAAATCCCTTATTCTCTATCCTCAAATAGAGGGGGTAGCATGAGAAGCTATGCTAGCACCAGTTCAACAGCACAGATGTAAAATAACACCTATTAAGAGACAAGAAGAGTTTCCTATAAAGCGAAGTTTATGGAAGTTTTTCTATCCACCATCAGCCCAATCCTCCTAAAATTAAAAAAAAAGAAAGCCACAAACCAAGATATTTTTTGTTTCCAGAAGAGTAAAGAATAAATGGTGATATGATATTTGCTTGTTAATTTTTCTTCCACAAATAATTTTTCAGTGTAGCACCTATACATAGGCTTTGTATCAGTACTAGGGTAAACAGGTGAGAAAATAATAATGAAAATAGAACCTAGGGTCTAAGCATGTGTTCTGGGTATCAATTCATGTAACAGGGATGTAACTAGGGACGCTGTATCCCATTTTACAGATAGAAAAACTGACATACTGTGGTTTTAGAAAGCAAATAGAGCATTTGCCTTTTATATTCTAGTTGGAGGAGGCAAACAACATGCCAATGGATAGAACCAGTATCCGCAAGGAGCGAGAACTAGATGCCTGTAGCGCCAGTGACTTAGCTACTTTGGAAAGGGTGACCAAGGAAAGGTTGGGGGATGTGGCAGTGACAAGCAGGAAGCCACTACGGAAGATCTAGATGGAGGTTCTGATTTTCAGAAGCTCCAAAAGTCACCCATGGGAAGCACCTGTCACTGGTTCTGATTTCATGAGCAGGGATGAGCCCAGGCACCCACACCCTCCAGGCTTCCCAGGTGTCTCTCGCCTACAGACCAGGTTTTGATGCACCAAGTTCTAAATCCTCAGCTGTATACAAACACTCCAGGGGCACTCACCCAGAGATGAGTAGAAACTCATTGGTTCTTCCAGTGGCCTGAACCCTTGTGTTACCCTAAAATTCAGGGGTTGAAGCTCTAACTCCCAATGTGATGGTACTGTAGGTGGAGACGTTGGAGGGATACTAGGGGTTAAATGAGGTCATGAGGATGGGGCGTCTCATGATTGGATTAGTGCTCTTAGGAAGGGAAGAAAACACCAAAGAGCTTGTGCTCTATCTCCACCATGTGAGCACACAGAGAGAAGCAGGCCTTCCACAAGCTAGGAAAAGAGTTCCCTAGACATCACCATCGATGGGCACTTTGCCCTGGGACTTCCCAGCCTCCGGCACTGTGTGAGAGAAATAAATGTCTGTTAAAGCCTGAGCTAAGATCCTGCCCAATGCCTGACTCTCAGTGTTACTCATTCCTGTTTCATAATCTGTATGCTTCCCTATTTCATGGCTTGCTCTGCACAGACCACAAAAATAAACATCTAAGGCCTAACCTTAACCCAGGTCATGCTGTCACACCTCTGGGGAAAAACTAATTATGGCTTTTTCATGGGGATTGCTGGTCATTTTTAGCCTCCCTATGTCAAAAAAAATTTTAAAGTGGTTTTCAGGAAAATTGCTACATTAAAACAAGATTTAGCTTTTGTTAAGCATTCGGATTTTTTTTTTCCCAGTGCTGAGGTCAAACCTAGAGCACTGCACAAGCTAGGTAAGTGTCCTGCCGTGGGACTGCAGCCCACCCCAACACTCGACTATTTGCTGAACAACTACAAAGTGTTCAACACATTCTACCCAGGGATTCTTGGCTTTTGGGATGCACAGGAGTCACCTGGGTACTTTGTTGCGGATTCTAATCCAGTAGGTGGTGGGTGTGGGCCCAAGACCCAGACTCTTAGCAGCCACCACCCTGAGCAGTGGAGCTCTAGCCCGGAAAATACCAACTCTGGCTTCCCCTTGGAATTGTCTTGGGAGCTCCTAGAAAGTTTGCATTCCTGGGTCACCCCAAACCCACTGAGTCAGACCCTCTGGGTTGGAGGTTGAGCATTTAAAAATCTATCTATAAAGTTCTTGAGCTGTTTGCATGTGTGACCAAGACTCTTCCAGGCACAGAGCAGGCAGCCCTCAAGAGCTGGTGGAACAAAGTTATTTTAGATAGTGGTACCTGCCATCACTAGGTCAGGGGTGGCTGACGAGAGACACGCAAGCTGAAACACAAATGAGGTCAAAACACTACCACCAAAGCCTGGGAAAAGACTCAAGCACAGCAAAGAGCCAGAGCTCCACATGGCGTTTTCCCAGGAGACCAGGACTCCATTCATGCTTTGAGGAAATGAAGTGACTCCTTTCTCAACCAAGAAAAGCCCACGGGAGGCACGGGGAGTGACAGCCTGCCCCGGAGGGTCTTAGAAAGATGTGTGCTAACATTTGCAGGACACTGCCTGGGGCTGGGGCATGGACATGGTCAGACTCTCGAAAAGCCCTGACTTTCCATGTCCCTAAGGAATTTATATGGAAGAGCAGCAGGCAGAGCCTTCCACCAGAGGAGACAGACGCAAGATAGGAGTCTCCTGAGATGGGAGACCGGGACAGCCTCCAGCAGCTGGGTAGAAGAGGGGCATCCACAGGATGCCACCTTCCCTCATGGCCCTGAAACTAGAACTTGGGGTCCTGGCCCACTTTTACTACAGCAGCATCCCCATGATGGGAGTCTTGGCGAACAGTTCCAAAGAACGGATACCTGAAGTGACTCACTCCCAGCTGCCCAGTAACTCATTCCTCGGTGGAGCTCAGGAGCAGGGGGAGGTGGCTTCACTGCGACCCAAGTGTAAGCCAGACAGGATCCAGCACTCCTTTGGCCCCAAGAAGTTGGCTTAGAGTGGTCATGTGGAGCAAAACAACCCAACTCAGTAGAACCCTACAGAGTAGCTCAGCCCTGGGCATGCTCTTTCCCAGCATTTTTGAGTCTGGGAGAACCTAAGGTTGGGCCTTGGACCTAATCTTCCCACAGTGGAACACAACCAAATTCAGCAACAGAGAGAAACTGAGTCATGGACACCAATTTCTTAATCTTCGATCCCACACTTCCAGTACTGTCTCTTTTTCCTGATAACCTCGGTTGGTGAAGGATTCTGTTACTGCAAGAGAGGCTGATCTTATCCTCACTCACTACGTCAGACCCAGAACTCCACAGGGCAGCTCTCCCTCCTCCAGGCACCGGAGGTGCCTCCTGTGAGGCTGCTGAGTGGGAACTGGCAGTCCTTCACCATCACCTTGTTCTCCTCAGGTCAAGAAGCCTTTCTAGATCTCTTCTGCCCTATTGTGTTGGAAGCTCCTTGCTGAGAGAGGCTGCACCTGGCATCTGCTTACATTCATTTCCCAATCCAACCTGTGCGTGGGCAGGCCCAGGTGCCTGCTCTGGTGTGAAATGCAAAGGGGCAGAGATCCTAGGGATGGGGAGGCTGGAAAGGAAGGAAGGAGATGAGGGGCTGGTGTGGTGGAGTGGGGCAGGCGTGGCAGACAACCGAGGAGGTGCCTCCTGCCCCAGAGACTTCAGGAAGCACTGAACTCCTAAGCTTTGTGTCCCTGACTTTGCAAAAACACAATAACAACTGAAGTATGTGATACAGCAAAAATGCACTTTCCTCCTCATTTGACATATATTTACCGAGTCCTTTCTGTATGCCCAGCTCTGTTCCAGAAACAGTCAACACAAAGCATAATGCAAATGTTAATCATTGCTAAAGACACTGCCAATTTCCCTTCATTTCTCTCTCCATAAGAGGCACAAGGTCAGGCCTTCTTGCCAAATAATACAGACTGTTTAGACGTCCGTCAGACACTTTTTGATCAGACAGGACACAGAAGACACAGAGGCCATGATGGAGCACAGGAGAACCCCAGCATTAGAAATGGGGCCCAGTCTCAGACAAGATGATCAGGTTCAAGGGGCAGAAGTTACTCAGGGGACACAGGAGGGCACAGCAAGCCCAAGAGGACAGCACCAGTGAACTAGAACAGGGCCAAAACTTCCCTAACCAGTCCCTTCTGCAGAGCAGTAATGTCATCTCATGTGGATGATGCCAACGGTAGCACTTCAGGTCTCTGGGGTGACAGGACAGGCCCCCACATGAGCATCTCCAGCCTTACACCTGTGCATCCGCCTCTCTGGAAAGAAGATGTGCTGGGTGAGGTTAGCGAAAGCAAGGACACCAGCACCTGTGGGGCCACCAGGATGGATAGAGCCACTTGGCAGCAGAGTGCAGGGAATCCCAACACGTCCCTGCAAATGGTGGTCTCCTCCTCCACATCCCAAATGTCCTTCTTGGAAGGTCCCTGGGGAGGGAGGCGGTGGTGAGGAAACATCTAGTGGCTCGAGGGATGACCTCAGCCTTCATAAGCTCAACGAACCAACGAGATATCTGGTTCCAAAGCCAGCTCACCACTCTTGTGGCTTTGAGCAATCTGTGTCCCCTCCCCAGACCTCTCCTAACCTGTAAAATAGGTACACTTGGTTCACAGTGGGTGACAGTAAAACACACAAAGACTGCTGTCCAGACCTGCTCCTTCACCCCAAAGGCTCCTTTATCACAGAGCCACACAGAGCCTTACTGGGCTCTTCTGATGCCTGAGCAGGCAAGTATTCTTCTACCCATTTCATAGAAGGCAATACAATGCCCCCGAAAGAGCGTGTGATTTGCCAGGAACTTGGCAAAACAGCTGTTTATAATACAACCTCATCATTCCCTCCAGGCATCTGAATACATCTCCCCATTGGATCCTCCCCATAAAGACCTCAAGTGTTGGACCAGACTTAATACCTAGAAGTGCCGGGGTGGGGGGGGCTCCCTGTGTACTCTCTCCTCCCAAGAACCTTCACTTATTTAAGTGAAGCCTGAATATGGAGGCAGGGGACAGACAGGACATCCACCAGTGACCACTAAGGGACTTCTGAAGAGGAACAGGGTGGACAGCTTCTCCTGGGGCATTGTTGCAGGGCATCTTGGGGGCCATCATTCCCGAGTAAGGCTGCACCTCCCAGTGTCCCCCTGAAGCTGTCCCAGTGTGCTCTGACCCTGGAAGGCCACCCCAAAGCACCATCTGCTGGAGCAGCTGGATTTGTTACCCCTCGAGCTCTACTAAATGTGTACAGTGAGCAAAAGGGGCGGAAAACAAAGACACTGGGGAAACCAATAAAATCAAGAGAGCAAGGAAGGCACGGTGTCTTTAGGAGCACAGTGAGAACCAGGGACACAAATTTCAAACTCTTGAGTGTGACCGTAGCTGTTAGGTAAGGAAAGCACTTACGTCGCTCAGAAGCCCAGCTGACGAATGTCTGTGGTTACCTCTCACTACCCTACTCACAGTTTTCTAAAATCCCCTCTTCTGGCTCTAGCTGGAGCTGTCCCCATAAGCACCATCTCCAGGCCAGGCCAAGTGCAAGAAGTAGGGAGATGAATATATTTCTTACCAGGATCTGTGCAGTTTTTAGCCACATGAGTCCCATTCACTGGTGCCATCAACTTCCTATTTCTCCAGGTGTCTTGTAGAGTATGTTTGCTAGCAGAAGCTGTTTTGTGCCCTGGATTGGAAAATAAGTCAGAGACACCATTAGTCAATGCCAAACCTGCATTCTCAATGACCTTACAAATGTATGTGCATCTAGCTAAGGCAGCAACAGCCCTGCTTGGCTGTTTAGAGCCCCCTGTAGAAAAGCCATACAATGATTTGAAGTATGCTACCACCTGCCTACTTACTACAATCTCTACTTAGATCTAATTCATTGTTTCTAGTCTCAGATGAGTCGGTATATAATCTGGGTAAGACTGAGCTGGTCTCAGTCTCTCATAGGTGCAACATAGGATTTAGTTAGGTGAACATGATTTTCTCTTTCAGTAAACATACTCAGGTGGCCCCTGCCATGGTGGAACCAGCAGGGAGGTTAGCAAGCAGGTAGACCCCTGAGGAGAGTGGCTTGGGACTTTTCCTACTTGAATGTTCAATCAGAACACCTGGGGACCTTGGTCAAATGCAGATTCCGATCCAGCAGATCTTGGGTGGGACCTGGAGTCTACAGTAACAAGCTCTCAGCACTGCTGATCTGCTGGCCCCAACGGCCACAAGAGGTGACATAGCAGGAGGGGAGGTTGTCTGTTACCAAAGGCAGTTAAACTACTGAAGGTAATTTCTGATCCACCCAATAAGGATTCCTTCATGGTAGACCTCCACACACTCATTCCCCTCTCCTGGTACATGCTTTCAGGAGGGTAATGGTACCTCTTCTAGCATGCTGATGCCTAGGAACCTCTAAGCATTTTGGTACTTCTGGTGTGGACCGAAAAAAAAAGCACGGACTTGCCCACTTGCACGGCAACAGATATTAAGATGTTTACAACAAACTTTCTGGGTCTGTTTTGAAAGAGCCAAATTTTAATTCTCTGTCCTCAAATCACAAAGTCTGGGCCTTGGAAAAAATATTTTTGGGTAGTTTAATCAGTTTTCACTTGATTTTTACATACGGTTGTAAATCTCTCTAAATGGTCCCTAAATGCAAGGGCCTATCTGATCAAGACCACCATCTGCTGTTCTTCCACGGCTTGCTGGCTAAACCACCAGCCTTTCTTTCTTTTCTTTCTTCCTTTCTTTTACATTGAAAAAAGTAAATAAAAGATTCACAGCACCAACTCAAAACGAGAGAATGGGGCAATGAATGTCCCCTGAAGGTTACTTGTGGGCACACCTCCCCCAGCAGACACGGGGTAAGTTTCTGCTCTTTCCCCCAAGCCGGCTGAAAAGTGTGTATCCTAGGAAACTCCAAGACTGTCTCTTCTTGGAGGAGACAGCGTGGACGGCCAGGGCACACACCAGCCCTCCCCTTCCGCGGGGATTAAGGAGTTTCAAGAAGCGATGCTGAAACATGGCAGCAATATCCCGCGGGTACAGACTGCCCAATCCTTTTAGGGTTTGGAGAAGGCACGTCAGAAAACCCAAGGCACCCTTTTGAGCAAGGTAGAGAAGGGAACCAGGGAGAGCCCAGACCCAGGGCCGGTTTCCAGCCTCTGAGTCTGGGTCTTTGAAGGACTGGAAGCCCAGCTTTTGCCGCTCTACGCAATGGGAAAGTGGACCTCTCAACCTCGCCCAGGCAGAGCAAGAGACGCCCGCCTCTGCCAGGCGCGGCGCTGCCCCTCTCCCTGAACTCCAGGGACAGAGGTTGTGCAGGCTTCTGTCCTAGTAACCCGCACCTACAGCCGCGTCCTGAGCCCCCTGGGGCCGCGCGCAGCTCGGCGGAACGAGCGCCCAGCTCAGTGTCCATCAGCCCTCCTGGGTGCTCCCTACCTACCGGCCCGGAAGGGACTGGAGAAACCCTGGGGACCTACCTGAGGAGGACGGGGCGGGAGCTGTCCTACGGCTTCCCGGCTCAAGACCCCCAACACCTGGGACGGAGGGGGCTGGTACCGGCACCTACCTAAGCTGCCGAAGAGGCCGGACGCACAGCACACCAGGACCAGCACCGCGCACACGAAGCCAACTTGCTGCGGCAGCATCTCTCTCCGCCCGCGAACTTTGCGCCGCCGAGGAGTCCCGCGGAGCGCCATCTCAGCGCCCGGGTGCCGTCCCTGGGAGGGGATGGATGGAGAGCTTCAGGGTGCGGAGCGCTGCCTGTGGCCGAGCTGCGCTGGAGCTGGAACGGGCGCTGCGCAGCTCAGACGCGAGAGGTTCCCGGCCAAAGCTTCACGGACCGTGAGCAAGGTCGGCGGGGAGCGAGGTCTCGGGAACAGACAGGGAAGGCGGAGGCGCCCGCGCGGTCGGAGCTCAGAGTCCCGCGCGTGGCGTGCGCGCTCCGCGCACCATGGCTCCGTGGCGAGGAGGCGACGCCGGCACGGTGGCGCTGGCGGCCCCGGTTTGCAGGTTTGGCGCAGTCCGGGAGCCGGAGCCGCTACCTGCCCGCTCCACCGAGCTCGCGGGAGCACTCAGTGCGCCCCCGCGCCCCGCGCCGCCGCGCCCACTCGCAGCATCCTCCTCCTGCTCCTCCGCCGCCGCCGCCGCCGCCTCCAAGTTTAGCCGCGGCCGCCCCTGCGCTACGCCGCTTCCCGGCGAGCAGAGCCCTGGCGACCAAGTGCGCCGGGCGCGAAGGGACCAGCGACCTTCTCGGCGGCGAGCGGCCTCCAAGTCGGCCTCCTCTGGGGGCGCGCTCTCCCCGGGAACTTTCTCTCCGACTCTTCGGCTGCCTGCCGGCGCTGGCGTCTGCGAGGCCGTGGCGCCTCCCGCGAGCTGCTTTCGCCTCCCCCGCCCCGCCGCCTCCCCCTCCCTCCCCAGCACGTGTACTCGTCCCCTCGGGCGCACTCGCCGGTGCGCGCCGCCCTTCCCCGCCGGGCGCGACTGACCCGACCAATACACTCTGTAATCCCCTTGCCTCCTTTTCTCTCCCTCCTCCCCTGTGGAGCCTAATGTGTCCTTTCTTTATCATCCGAGGCTGCAGCAGCGGAAACCGGTTATGGCACCCCTGGGGACCCTCGAAAGAGGGTTTCTACGGAGCTGTAGCTCCTATGAGGAATCCCCCACGACCTCAGGGGCGACCCCAGGCCCATCACCCCACCACCCCCGGAGGCAGGAGATGCTCAAGAAGGTTAATTGATAGCGCACAGCTAACAAACAGGCTGCACCAAGCCAACAGGCGTCCAAGCCCGCCGGGATCGGCGTCTGCGAGGCTCCTGGGGCTGGCGGGGGACCTGGGTGGTGGACGCGCGACACCGACCTGCAAAACCCTGGAGACCAGGCAGAGTGGGTTCTGCAGCTCTGCCACCGAGAGTTGAGCTTTTGATGTTCCGGAGCCTCAGCGCTTCGCAAGGCTTTCTGGTTTTGTTTTGTTTTTCTTCCTCCTTTCACATCGGCCCTCTAGTGTAAACCGCTTTGAAAAATAGGGCAGGAGGAAAATTTTCCAAGGAGAACGGGGAGGTATAATCCAGGTACAGGCAGGTGGAGGGGACCTTTATCGGGAAGGACCTCCAGGCCTCACTTCCTCCCCTGACCAACTTATCACGTGCCCATTTAGGGTCTACCAGGGGTTAAATCCACTTAAAATCCTTTTTGGAACAAGGCCAAGTCTGTTTAATTAAATAGATACCCACCATGCACAGGCCCCGTGCCAAGTGCCAGCCAGGGAAAACAAGGAGAGAATGTCTAAGGCTCAGTCTCTGCTTTCAAGGAACCCTAAATCAAATGGGAGCTGGACTCTGGTAAATGCTGTTAAGTAGGGTTCTACACTCACTGTTTTGTAAAATGTACAGTATTTCCTCACCTCTTATTATGCCACTCTGTGGCAGCAGTAGCATGGGCATTGCCCGGGAGCTTGTGAGACACGCAGACTTTACAGTTCCACCCAGACTTAGTGGGCTAAAGTGTGCATTTTAAACAAGATCCCCTGGAGATTTGTGTGCACATTCAAGTGTGTGAAGAGTTTCCTTTTTGAGCTGGTCTTAATGCCTCTTGCTGGCTACCACCTGCAAGCTTCCCTGTGGACTGAGTAAGCTTGTGTTTTGCTTATGTTTGCCTGGCATAGAGACACAGGTTAGGGGTGCCTAGAGGGCAAGGAGAAGGTACTCTAATAATTTTCAGCAGCTTTGTTTCAAGACCAACAAAGATACTGAAGGCATGAACACAAAACTAATTGTGAGAGAAACCCCTGGAGAATGTGAGATGGAAGAGGCTGGGGTTCCTTTTCTGTCTGCAGAGATGCCTTCGGTTGAGTGAGACCCTCCCTCCACTGTGGTGTCCTCTACCAAGCAGACCCCTGACATGGTACTTTTCTCCACAATTTGCAGATTTCCTTCTCATTGACTGAGTAGTACTCAGATGCAGTCATGAATAACAAATGGAAGACCATGAAATAGTGCTACATATGTTACTTGCAAAGCTGCTTGGATGAGGCCTGTCAAATTTAAGCTGAGGGAAAAAAGTAAAAGTGGTACCATGCAGTTGCCCTGTTCACAAGAGAGTGTTGGGGTCCGATTGGTTAAAGCAGTACCAACAAAGAAATTAGCAGCTTTTTTCCCTGGAATTACATATTTTCTTAAAACTCTGTTCATGGAGCTCACCTAGGACTGGTGAAAATAGATTATTTTTTAATCCAAAGTGGTTCAAAAGTGTCATCAAGTATTTGCCTTGAAACGTTTAGCCAGCTCTCTTATAGAATGTTTCTTCTCTTTGACATTTTTCACCTGCTTTCAGTTAATAGAACCTTTGGGATAATTTCACATGCACAAATGGATTTCTTTTATTTGACAGTTTAAAAAGCAATTTGAAATTGTACTTTTCACTTCACATAAATAGTGCCCATTACAAAACAGCCTTGGCTGTGGCACTAAGCCCATGGAAGAGAGAATTGGGTCTCAAGAGCCTTTCAGGTTCAGAGAATTCAGGAGCATTTTCTAAATGAGCAAGGTCACAGGCACAAAGGAAAGTGCATTCCTGGGTGGATCTTGGTACCTAGCTGGTGCCTTTGGACTCTGAGCATTCCTTTCCCCACCCATATTTTCTTCTGACTTGGTGCATAGAAGAGACTATGTGGCCAGTTTTAGTCATTTTGATAGAACGACTCAGTTCATGGATGACACGCACAGTATTTTTTTTCTAAAAATCCTTTCGCATGACACATGAGCTTCATTGTTTAGTTAGTGTTTTCCCTTAGTTTTAAGGTTTGCTAGAAGGGCCTTCTGTGTGATTTCTCATTCCTTCTGCTCTGTAAGACAGCTGTATCAGTCTGCCCAGCTAGGTTGTAGCTCTCAAACTTGCACATGCCTCAGTCTCCAGTGGAAGGTTTGCTGGCAGTCCAGGGGCATGGCTGACTGCCACACCAGGGCTTCTGCTGTAGTAAACTGGGGCCTGAAAACCTGCATTTCCAGCACATCCTGTGAAGCTGATACAGGGACCACATTTTGAGAATCATGTGGCTAGGTTATAGCTAGTAACAATAGGGCCAACAAAAACTCAAACAATGGAAGTTTGTTTCGGGCTGCTGCTTCTGGTCTATCAAGAGCAGGGTGCACTGAGGAGCAAGTACCTGAGAGATGCCAGTCTTGGCTTCCATGCCAGAGAGCAAAGGGACATCAGCAGGCTCTGGTGCTGACCACCAGAAAGCTCCAGCCCAGAAGTGATGTGTCCACTGTCGCTCACCACCCATTGGCCAAGCTAGTCACATGGCCTCACTAAGCTCTAAGGAGGTCCGGAAGTGCCATTCCAGAAGCTAAGACTTGAGCTCTGCAACAGGCAGCCCCCGTGACACCCACACTGATAGTCCTTGCTTCTCTTCCTTGCTTTCCAAGCCCTCTCCTGGGTGCTCCTTCCTCATCCTCAGATGAGTTGGTCATGCTGTGTCCCAAAGACCCTGGTGTGCTTTCCATCACAGCCTTTCTGGCTGTGTGACACGGGCGAGAGCACCCGTCCCCTCCTAGCAAGTGAGGACCGCCCCATCTTATCCACAGCCCCCAACATAGTGCCCCCAGCCCATTCAGTGATTGATAAATAAAGTCTTTGCAGAATAAATGAATAAACACATTTTTGCCCAACATGGAGAAGACCGAAGAACAGTTACCCTGTTAGGGCTGCCTGTTGTCACCATCACTTCAGCATCACCACTGGTTTTCACTCATCTTTGCCATCAGGGCCACCAGTGACCCGGAGAGAGATCCCAGCGGACTCGGATGCTCTTGTGTGCGTGCTTCCCGCGGTCACGTCCTCGCATCTTGACAATGCACGCAGTGTTTTTCTCTCCCGTCTCTGCAGAGCTCTTCTCAGCCTCTGGGCCAGGGCACCCTCTGGTTTCCTGGGACTTTGTTCGAGGCCCTCTTTTGTTCTCGCTTTCTATCCTTCTTCCTAAGAGAGTCTGTCAGTTCTCTCTCTGCTGCCGACTCTCTGCTGTCTCTCTAGCTAGAGCCTTCTCAGGAGTTCAGACTTGTGTGTTCAGGGATCAGCTCTGTCCTCCACCTCTTCCCCATCCCCCCAGTGAACCCATCATTCACTAGGCCTCGTATCTGTCCACTTCTCCACAGTGATTCTAACTCCACCAAGTCCCTTTCTCGTGAGGATCATTGTTCCTGAACCAGTTTCTCTAACCCTAGTCTTTCTGCCATATTCCCTTCTCCACCATCAAATCTAGTAAATTTCTGGTGAAAGAAAAATGTAATTATGCCCCTCCTTCTATAAAACTCCCAGAAGCTCCCTCTGGCTCTTGAAATAAACCCCCACTTCTTCAGCTTGAGCATGTAAGACCCAGCATGATTCAGCCAGCACCCCCAACATCGGCTGCACATTCATTCAAACCACTGGGGGTGGAATGAGGTCCACCCAAGCCCTCTCCTCTCGTACTTGCCCTGCCACCCCTTAGGGCATTAGCATCCTCTCTATGGCCACAGCTGAATCACCACCACACCTGGTTCCAGTCAAGCTGGAAGGAGAAAGAGGACAGGATGGAAGAGTACCCAATAAATCCCTGAGCCAGAAGTGGCCCCTGAGACTTGTAATATTCCTTGGGTGGAAATGTAGTCACATGACCATACCTAACCACGAAGGGCTGGGGAATGTCTATCTGAGCAGCCTGTATGTGTGAGATTCTGTCACTGTGAGAGCACAGACCTAGGTAGATAGTATCAGACTCAACCGGATGTATGGAACTGTGACTGAGTGACTTATCCAAGATCCCCCAGGAAATAGGTCACAAGTCCAAGCTGCTGGCCCAAAGTACACACCCCAGAGTGTCCTCTCCTCACTGTACCTCCACTCACTTGGCTCTGTCAGTCTGATAGTGGTGACAAGGCAGGGAGGGGACCACAGGGACAAGAGCAGGGTGATTTGACAAGGGACTTGGTTTACAAGGCGGCTCAGAAGGTGCCTCCAATTCGGGCACAGATAATTTCCTGCATTGCATTGGACTTACCTGGCTTGGCACACACCACGACGTGGCATGCAAGCCAGGTTCTCCTGTATATCCAGCACAGTGCACTGCCAAAGGCAAGAGCAGTGTGGCTTTCATTTTCCTGTGAATATGCTCTGCTGAGTTTTCATATTTTGTCATTTCTTTAAAGCTCTGGCCTCTCTGCAAGTCTGAAAGGGCCTCACCACCTGTGTAGAAAAATCTCTGTGCCGGGAGGAAAACGCCAAGTGATGGGAAGAGGGACACACAGAGTACTAGAGATTTTCACCAAAGAAAGGGAGACTCTGCCACACGGGGAGTACCTGCCGATACACACAGCAGGGACAGATGCATCCTTATCTCAGACACATATCCGCCAGTCCTTCCCCACCAGAAGCCAGTGCCACATGGAGAGCCTCTTTTTGGTTCCCTGCCTTGTCAGGAAATGCCCTGAGTTGTAGTGGAAAAGCTTTCACTTTGCCCACTTTGGTGGCAAAGTTCCTGTGAGTTCTCTCTGTAGGGACGGCTGGGGTTGTGAAGATGGGGACAGACGAAACTCTGCAGACTGACGTGATATGTTTGAACCTAGGCTACTACTGCCTGGGTGATCTGAGTAGTTCCCTGTGGCATCCAGGCAGAAATGCTGTCCCATTGTCCAGAAAGCAGAGGCAGGCAGCTCAGGCTGCCAAGCTTGGGCAGCAGTCACGGGGAGCTTGCCAGATACCAGGCCAGCACTTGCTAGACATCTGAGCTCTTGTCCCTGTCTAGAGAACTGACTGTCCTTTGGTTATTACCCAGATAACATCAGAAACTTGGAGTTGAACAACCAAATAATTACAATGTGGCTCCTCTGGGAAGGTGTCTTTCTCCCATGGGACTGGGTACCTTGAGTGGGGGCCTTGCTGGCTGACCCTCAATCTCACTGACTTGACACTTAGGAAGTTTCTCCCTCATGTGAAATTTAAACTGTGACATTCAGCAGGTTGCTCATCTCCATCTGGTTGTTGAAAGATTCTAGTTCCCTGTATCTCATGGCCGTGCCATCTTCAACACATGGCTTCCAGGGCATTGAGCTCATCTGTGCTAAACAGTAGAAGAGGAAAGATGTAGAGTCCCCTGCAGAGGGTTTTGATGGGTCAGATTTGGATGTGGTGACATTGTTTCCACCTGCATTCATGGATTACAACTCCACCAGCTGGTCATGCTGTGAGGAGGCTGGGAATTTAGCTCTAGGAAAAGAAGAGAAAGCTTGGTGAGCTGTCTCTGCCATGCAGAGTTGCTATCTTGCCAGGGTCCCTGGAAGAACAATCATAATTCTAGATCATGTATTTCATTCTCTCTCTGGCCCAGGCAGTGTTCAAAACATTTGCAAGGCTGAGCTTAGTGGTGTACACCTGGGAGATGAACACAGGATCACAAGTTTGAGCCCAGCCTAGGCAGTTTAATGAGACTCACCCCAAAATGAAAATATGGGCTGGGGAGGTAGCTCAGCAGAAAGGCCTTGGGGTCCTTCCCCAGTACCACAAAAGAAGGAGGAGGAGGAGAGAGACAAGGGGAAGGAAAAGAATTTGATATTCATCCGTTCACCTACTTAATCCTCCCAAAAACTGATTCTGTGAGGCAAGTAGCATTTCACTCAGTTTGCAGATGTAGGAGCCCAAGGCTCTGAACAGTTAGTAATTTGCCAAAGTTACACAGCTAGTAAGTGACAGTGCTGAGATTCAAAGCCAGATAATGTGGGTCCCTGCTCTTAATGATTCTAACAAGAACGAGCCTTCCTGTCCAAGCCCTGTGGGGAAACTGAGACCCAGAAAGACAGAAGAAGCCCGAAGCTCAGATCTGCTCGGGTTTAGAGCTCACCCTTCTGCCCGTATGAGCTATCCATATACACTTATTAAATGAATGAATTGACAGTTCTGCTTCTGTTGCCTTTGAACATGATCAGAAGGGTTAAAAATATCAAGTGCCTCTGTAACACTAGATCCCAACCTTTGCATGGTCCCCCATCCTTGCAAGGAAGACAACTGCCAACAGGAAGCTGGGATGAACAGACTCAGCTCGTTTGAAAATAAATTAACAAACTGAAACTCTTTGGGAGAATTAAAAAAAAAAAAAAGGGGGCCCAGAGGAGATTTACCACTGAGTTGCATAATAAAGTGTCCCCCAAAGTCATACTAATACTTTAATGGCTGTTATGCAATGTTGATGGGTCTGTGTGACTCAGCTTTTAAATTAATTCAAAGGATTTCTGATGAATGCTGTTGGTTAGCTTTGGGGGCCTCTCCTTTCTTCCTCCCCCTTTTTGAAAGCAAACTCTGGCAAATTCTTACCTTCCAGGCAGAGCTATTTTAGGTAGGAAAATGCAGATACTTCCGAAGATATCAAAGGAGAGGCAGAAAAGAACCCTTTGGTCATGAAAACAGCATAATATAGTGATGTCCTCCCCTCTGCCACAGCCCAAACTCTTCCCGCTCTGGGTTGTGCATGTGAGTAGTCATGAGGTTGTTCAAGCCCAGAGAATTCTAATCCCTCAGGCCACTGGTAAATAATAATGTATAAACTTATGATTAGTATTCCGTTTCAAAGGCCAGTGATCAAAAGACAGCAGACAGGCAGGCTGGTGAACTTTAGAACTCTGCTTTTGAATTCCCACTTCACAATCTCCCTCTGCGGATCTGGACTTCTTGCCTGTTCTTCCTGGTGCCACCAGAATCTTCTCTCTTGGTCACCTCGGGCCGTGTCTGTGCAGGTTGTGCTCTGTCCTGAGTGCTGGGTCCCTGCCGCCACCCCTCAGCTTCTCCATGGGGCTCTCCAGTCTACACAGAGGGAGCGCGGTAGAGGTGCTGGTGTCTTTGAACAAGGAGAGAGTGTCTGGCCTTGAGGAGACTCAAACTTTCAGGACAGTTGCGCCCTTGAGCAATAATTTAATAAACAGAGCCCTGGTGACCTGTAAGAGATGAAGACTTTTGGATACAGCAGTAATTTTCTCTCTGCCACAAAGCATTAATATTCAGTAGCCATATTTCATAACGAAGAACCAGGGAATGGATTTTAGAAGTATGTACCCTGGAACCAGGGGAGAAATATGGGGGGCAGGGGAAGTTGTCCTGCTCAAAATAGAGCTGCTATTAGTCCCGCTTGCTTTCCACATCTTCCCTTCTCTGTTATTTCTATCCCCCCAACTCCCCTTGACACCCATCAAGACACCAAAGGCTTGTCTGTTTTCACCTCCAAGTTCCTACAAAATCAAACCTCGTTGGGGTATTAGCTGGTAAGAGCTTAAATATAGTGGCTTTGAAAGATAGTTTGAAAATACAGTGGATGCTACAGACCTTGTCATCCAGGACAGTCTATGAAGTACATATACTTAGAATATAATTTCTGGAGAAATGGAAACTCCCCCTCCACCCCACCCCAATCCACCACCTACCTTCTAAGGGCTTCCAAGAACTCCTAGTTTTAGGTGGATCTTCACCTACCCCAAAGACCTCACCAGTAGCTATTTCTATTTTAGAAATAAGCTAAAAGACCAAAGAGGCTTACACACTCAAAGATGCAAAGATCAATATCTTTTTGCTTCTTCAAAGAAATAAAGAGAACTGTAATGCTGACACTAAAATAGTTTAGGGATTCTATGGTTGAATACATTTTGGAAACACTGCATGCTCTATCTCCTTCTGTAACTCTGCAAGGCATATTAATGCCTCTGAGAACATCCACTATGGAGTCCTTCGTTTTGCAGCACTTGGAATTTCCCAGCCTCATTCCACCTGGATTCCTGTTACTCCTACCATTTAATATCTTCCATTGAACTGGTGTTTTGAAAAATACTAATTATAGTCTAATCTCTGCATTTACAGATGGGGAAACTGAGGCTCAGAGAAGAGACATGTCTTTCCCAGTGAGGCAGTGGTCAGCCAGTCCTGTGAGCTTAGCTTCCTGCCTTGTACCTTCTTTTTCTCAGTAAAGAGGTCTTATCTGAGCATAGAAAGGGGGCAGTTTTCTCAGTCTCTTGCATCCTCTGAGAGGAGATTGAGGAACAGAATGCAGAGATAGCTATATTGCTGACCGGAGATGGGGAACATTGTCTGTGATCCAGGCTAAATGTTCAACCCTCTCCTTGGGTCATCTCAGCCCAGAGCCCTGTTACACTTGTGACTTTTTTTCTTATGGGTTACATGCTGAGGGCCTTGGAGAGGAGCTCACAATGGAGCTCCAGCAGATTTGGACCAGAATAGGGAAGTGGGGGCCAGGCCCGCCTCTTAGAGATGCTGTTACAGGTCCTGTGACCACAGCTGACATCACTGGGGAAACCCAAGAAATGTCCCTAGGAGTACAGACAGCAGGCAAACCTCCACCCTAGCACATACTTTTGCAACCAGGACAAACCAAGTTCTCATAGTCTCGTAGAGTGGACCCTGTGGCCTTTGTACCAGGGATGGGCTTGGCTTCTGTGTGTTAAAATCTTCAAATGACGCTCCTCGTCCTCCCACTGCACCAAAGCCGTGTTATTTGGTTCATTTCTAAAGACACAAAAATCAAGTGATCATTTGCTCAGAAGTCAAAGAATGCTAAGGGTTGCTGTGAAGTTGAAAGAAAATGGTCTGAAGTTTTCTGTTGAAAAAAAAATATGATAATCTCCCTGCCTTACTTATAACTGTGTGAAAATCACATGCGTTACTACGTGTGGGTAGGGACTGGAAATAAAAATAGTTCCTTTGATAAAAAGAAAATAGCGATGTCTCCAGGGGGGTCTTGTGCAGACCCCAGGACTGTAGGCTGAGTCCCTGATTTCCTTGGCAGGCAGAACACGGTCTTTGGAGCCCTGGCAGGCTATGCTGTGCTGACGTTGACAATGACTGCACCCAGATTCAGTGGATAGAAAGCCGGATGCAAGCAATGTCCACCATGAGTGTGGGCCCAGGGCTGCAAAGAAGCACATTCTGGCCAAGCATTTGCAGTTCCTGAACAAAACCTGCTTTTAGTATTAACTCTGACACCATCTGTGGGACACTAGGAAAGTCACTTCACTCCCCAGTGCTTGAGGTTCTCATCCCAAGTGTCCCTGTCAGTTCTATGCATCACTCAAAGCCCCTCTTATACTAAATGCCCCTCAAAGAAAGAGCAGAGTACTTACCGGAGTGACTAGTGAGCCCCCCAGCCCTCATGACCTGGGACAGCCACCCCACGATGAGCCTCCCAGTCACCTGACCTTGGTGGCCACCTTCCTTCCTAATGGTAGACCTGTGGGCTTTGACTCTAAACCCCTAAATTGGTAAATGTTCAATTGCAGATTGTTTACATTGTGCATTCAGAGTAGGAAGTGGTGTTTGAGAAGCATTGTCATGGCAACAGTGAAGCGAGGAGGCAGCTAACTATGAAGAGAAATAATCCAATATTAACACATACAAGCTACGCTCTTGGGCTGCTGTAAATGAAATGTCACATTACTGGGCAGGCAGCCACTGTTCATGTGCTTGACTTGCGTTTTAAAAACTTAAGACATGACCTCTTGGGTCCAGCTGGTTAAAGACACCATACTCGGCACAGTGATGGTGACCTCTTAGAGCCACCACTGCCATAACACATCTTGAGGCTCCCTGACTTCCGGTGCAAGGGTCCTCCCAGCCTTACGAGTTGAGGTCTTAAGCTAATAGCACTTAAACTTTATTGACTGGAGATCAACTTTGGACAGGACAAAAGATCCCAAGGCCAACTGCTGCAGGCAGTCCCAGTTTCCAGACAGAAAGCAATAGTGTGATAATATGCTGTGCCATTCTGAAGCAAATTTGGAGAAATCAGAGGCGCATGCACCCATCTGTCTTGGTAACAAGGATGTAGATGGCTCAGATACGATCACAGTATCCGTAGCGTTAGTTTAGTTACTGGGGATATATGGACTCGGCAAATGGTTGATGTAGAATTGGCATCATTCACACTGCAAGACTAACCAAACCTCTCACCACACACGCCCTGAATGTAGCTGGAGCTGAACTCACAGTAACGTACGGTCAGAGCAGGAAGAGCAGTGATTGGAAATCACAGCCAGCAGGAGATGGCACCAGAGCATCTTGGTGAAGGGAGTCCTTCCCCCAAATTGCAGGATTCCCAGCCATCTCTGATGCCAAGAGCTGGATGGTAGCCAGTTTCTCAGCTGAATGCTGAATCAGAGTCTTCAGTCAACTCTAGCCGTAGACTCATTTTAGTTTATAAATGCCAAATATTAGAAGTCTTCGATAGTCACCTGTTAAGTGACCTTGGCTGTATGTGACGTTGAAAAATCTGAGTAGCAAAGTCAGGTAAATGTTGTCTGTTGTTCCATCCTTATTGCTCCTGGTCTCAGCAGCAGGTGCTGAGAATATTTATTCCCCACCACTGTCTGGGGACCAGTTGCATTAGGGTCATCTGGGGAGTTTGGGGAAACGTGCATTCCTAGGTTTGGCAATTCTGATCACCAAGATCAGGGATGGAGCTCAAAGATCTACGTTTCCAAAAATATACTCAGGGCAAATGAGGAGCAGCTAGATGTGGGCACCTCTGGCTCTGAGGGTCAAAAGATCAAGGCTGAATTTCCATCTGTTGCATCCTCCTGCCTGGGACCTTGGCCTGACTGGACATCTCAGTTTCTCCAACTGGATGTTGAGGATGACACTCACCCAGAGAGATGCGAGTCATGGGACCAGTGGCTACAGAGCACTCAGCTCAACTTGATCCCCAGAAATGTTTGGAAGTCTTGTGAGACAGGGCCTGGGTTCACAAGGATGGGATTCTATTATCATGTCTTACAACCTGGCATGTTAGTAACTCTGGGGCGCAACTCCACTGTGATGTGTCAGGACTATATCTTCATGTGTATCAGTGCTTCCTAGTTTTATTTTTTAAGTCTATTCAGAAAAGGAGGAGTGCAATTTGGAATCAGCATGACCCATGTTCAAACCCCCATCCTGCCGGTAAGCTGGGCTCACTGGCTATGTTTCTTGCCCTCTCTAAGCAGCAATTCATGGGCTTTAAAATGGAAGTAATAATCTTTACTTACCTCCTAGGGTCTTTGTGAAGGTTGGAAAATAAATTTACCTTAAAGTCTTTTTGAGACAAATCTGGATAAAACCATAGGGTAAAGTCAGTGAATGGACAACAATGGGAAAAAGTACCCCGAGTGCTTGGCGCTGTGCCCCGGACAGAGGAGGCAGTGACTGGTGCTCCTGCTCTTGGCTGGTCCTCACAGGTCCTCTGAGCAAAGCCAGCATGGTGGCTTGTGGCCAGATGGGCACTGGACACCCAAGAGGGGCAGAATGTGGGCTGCCACCTGAGGCTCTGCTAGGCAAACAGAGGAATCCAGGTCAGGGGTGGCCAGCACCCCAAATCCAAGAGGAGAGTCCTAGCAGGTGAGCAGGGTTAAGCTTCAAAGAATCAAGAGAAACAGTCATGGGCATGTTGTGCTTCCCAGGCTCAGGAATGCAAACCTCATCACCGTTTGCAGCAGGGGCCAGAGCCCAGCTCATATTTTTCCACACCAACTTTGGTGCAGGCTCAGGAATCTTTCAGAAGGGCCTCTGTGTAACCAGGGCTTAGGTCCAGTCCTGACTGCCCTTGCCTTATGCACATAAACTTGGGCAGTGGTGCTGGGGATGTGGATAGCACTGGGTCCCAGGGCTGGCAGAGGTGGGTCCCACCTAGCACACTGTGGCTCCTGCCTGCCAACAGTGTTACATGCAAATCTGCCCTGAGCTCTTGACATTTGGGGTCTTTAAGGCCACTTCTGCAACACTTCCCTGTGGCACAATGCCTCTACAATTTGTGAGGACCGTGTTTTTAGAACTTAAACTTCTATGACTCTTTGACCTCTGGCCTTTGCTAAGGGTCAGATCTTTGATGCTGTCTCTATCCAAACTCCTAGAGAATTTTATCACAGGGGCTCTATTGCCACTTCCTGCCAGCTGATCAGAGACACCCCAGAGGGGACGAGCTGGGATATTGGTCCTTTTCCTCAAACAATGCTTATTTGCTTATTGCCCAGTTTTCCAAGCAACTTCCAAGTTCAACAGTGCAGTGGGGGTGGAGGTTTGGATGCAATTCTCGGTGCCAGGGCAGCCTGAATGCACACCTGAATGCATTCACTTAGGGTGAACGCTCACCCTGAGTGAGTGGCTGTCCAAGTAAGCCTGGGGCCCCAGCATGCCCACAGGAGGACAACTGGACACAGATGGTCACTTCACAAACAGGTATTAGCAACTGTCTTAGTCTATTTCCTGTTGCCGCAGCTGGTACTTATTTCCTGTTGCCGCAGCTTGGTCCCAATGTCTGACAGGGACCTTCTTGTTGCCTCATAACATTGTGAGGGCATCAGACAGCACAAGAGCAAGTGTTCTAGCTCAGGCCTCTCTCTTTTCTGATAAAACCGTTAATGCCATCATGAGAGTTCATTTTCATGAGCACAGGATGTGCACAGGTAAGAAAGGAAATGCAAGTAAAAATAACATGAGAAGGGAGTTGGCGCTAATATACCAGGTCTGGTACTAGGATACCATCATGACTTCTCTTCTATCGGAGACTGAGCTTCCCAGCAGTTACAGGAGCAGAACTTTTGGTCCAGAGAAAACACAAGCCAAGTTAAGAGAACCAAGGCTTAGAGGAGATAAGAAGAAGGAGCATTACCATGAGGACCCCGAAACAGGCAAGGTGCTCCAGCCCCTGTGTGAGATCCAGGATCAGCCCTGGGTCTTGATGCTGAATTAGTGATGAGGAAGATTAATCCACCGCAGCAAAGAGATCCCAAGTATACCTGCCTAACTTACAAAGAGCCGGTTACCAACCACATTTGAATTTCAGATAGATAACAGTATTTTAGCATAAATAGGTCCCCTGTAATATCTGAAACTTTTCATTGTTTATCTGAAATTCAAACTTGAATATACACCCTTCATTTCCATTTGCTAAATCTGGTAGCCCTAGGAAACGAGTTTGTTTGAGAGTCTGACTGCTCTAGACAGGTGAGGGTATGCTGTTCTACAGCACTATTCAGGGACCCGGGTTTATCTTCCTTCTCCCCATCCCTGGAAGGAGTTATTTTCCAGGTGTGGTTTGCAGACTTGCAGCAGCAGCAAAATCTCCTGGAAACTTGTCAGAAATGCAATCATTGGATCCCTCTCCAGAGACTTGGAGGCGGGCTCAAGAATCTGTATTGACAAGCTTCCTGTGTGAGGTCCCTGAAGTTGGGAGCACGGGTGGATCCGTGTGCAAAGAACAGCGGAGAAAGTTGGCATATGGCATGAGGGACCAACCAAGCCCTTAGTGTCTGGCTCTGCCCTCTTTAGCATACCTGGCACTGCCAGGGTATCATCATAATGTCCCCAGGGCTACTTTTCCACTGCAGAGTTATAGGATTTCTTGATTTCTTCTTATCAAATCTTGCCTTATCCCTATGCCATTACATGGGGTGAAAGCTAGATCAAATAATTTATGCAGGTTCTGGTGGCATTCCTGGACATTGGACTCTAATCCAAAGGAAAGGTAGTGACAATTCTATTCTGTTTTTTAAACCACAGGCATAATATCATGCTAAATTCTAGTGGTGCCATTTTAACAGGAATATTAGCAATTTAAAACATTTCTAATGAAGAAGACAGTAATAGTTGGGGAGTTATTTGGCTTGAAGAGGAAGAAGAAGAGGTATGAGTGCAAGGCCTGGGAACTGTCTCGACATATATAACAGATTGCTATAGAGAAGAACTTGACTTATCGCATACAGCCAAGGAAGAAGGATTATGAGCTCAGACACTGCAGGGGAGATGACTCAGACCCATGAGATTTGAGTCCTTGGCTCTATTGTATGTTTGTGGACCGTGTGCGAGTCACTGAGGCCCTCTGAGCCTCAGTTTCCCATCTGGAAATATGGGAGTCAATGCCTTGTATGCCTCAGTACCTAGGGTCAAATAACAAAATGGCCGCAGCCCGTGGCTCCTGTAGATTGCTAGTTAAAAGCCCACTTTTGTGAAGGTGATGAAGGTGTAACCATGGTAACGATGCCAAGCACTTTTCTGTTATTCCCTGGGGAGTTTTAGGGACCCAGCGCCTCCAATAATTTCCAAGAGTGGAAATTATTTCATTTCAGGCAAAAAAGAAAACTGTCAGGGGGAGAAAGATGATATTTTTATCTAAACAGGACACTGTAAACTATCTCAGTTCCAACTACCGCCTTGGCCTACATTTGTGACCAAGTCTGGCAGATGCCACCTTGGAACCATGGAGCCCAGGCAGGCTATGCTCAGCCCCTGCCTGCAAGTTCACCTGACATTTGAGAGCTCTGATGGAGATTGTGCTGGCCCCTGGCTCCTGCTCAGGAAAATCCCCTTGCTGTTACAGCACAGCTTGGCTGTGCTGAGATCTCTTTCAAAGTTCCCAGCAGGGTTGGGGGTGGGAGGGCATTGGTATGTGTTTCGAAGTGGGCTTTGAATAATGCTGCAGTGCAGAACTGAGCCATTGTTGGGCAGATAAATGCGGGACTGACGTAGTCGGTGGACCTATTGTCTGAGGTGCTATAACTACCCAGGAAGAGCCAGCTTGCTGGCCATTGTGAGGGCTCACTTGACCAAAAAGCAAAGGGCAGTGGGGGGTGGCCAGCTCTCTGCTGATCATTCTGCTGATTATGTAACTAGGGAGCCCGAGAATGTTCCATCAACTGGTGCTGTATGCTGCAGCAGAGAGAGAAATAGGGGTTTCTGTCCCTGCTCTGCCTCTTGAAAGTCACACAAGAGAGACCAATAAGAAAACAGTTTACTTATTCTATATATTATTGTCTCTATCTTATTGGATTCTCAGTGTGCCCTGTTTATAGTAACGGTATTATCCGAAACCTCTCGCGTATATGGTGATATTTTAGAAATTATGATATTTATAACCTTTCACTAGGTGGGTTTCTCTTACTCAGGAAGGCAAAGATAGATAAGGCTGTGATATGAAACTGCATGTGTTCAGCATTATTAGGATCAAACCTTTAAATTTTACTAGGTTAAGCCAGTCGTGTAGAGGTAAGGAAACAGGATCGCTTTTCATCAGAGTCTAGGACTCAGGGCCAGATGCCTGATATTCTTTCCATTAAAACAGAACAATTTTCATTCATTTATTCCTTCATGTAGTAAATAGCGATCAAATCCCTTACTACACATTGGATACTGTTTTTAAAAAGCCTGGCAATCGAGCAGTAAATCTGACAGATGGAGTCTCTGGTCCATTGAGCTTACACTCCAGGGGGGCAGGATTTGTATTTTCTGGTGCACTGAGTATATGGCCTCCATCTTGTCTGTTGCTGGGCACTCGATCAGTTGTTAACAACTATTTAATAAGTGACAAGACAAATGCCCTAGGAGTGACCTTGACCCATAACTGTCCTCTGCCTTTCCCAAGGCCACATCACAACAACGTTCCAGCTAATAATGAATGTACCCAGACAAAAGTGAGGTCACTTGTGGATGATGGGTACATTAGCTCCATTCTAGGAGACAATTTGTGACTTTTCTCACAAAGCATGAACTTGAGGCAATCTCCAAATGTCAGGTGCACACATCATTTCTCCAAGGAGAAGACAACTTTCTCTTCCCACTTTTCATCAGGCGAATCTTCCTACCACATTTGGCAGTAAGTAGAAATAGGTAAATGAGTTCTGAAATTCACCTTTAACTGTTTGGAAGAAACAGTTTTACTCAAAAAAGCGGTTGGAACAGAACAGGGTGCCGTGAGGACAAGGTCTGTCTCTGAGACATAGGTGAAGCTTTGTCAGAGCAGACAAAGCAAGAGGTTGGAATTTCTTTTCAATCTTCATATGAAAAGTTTGCCATTCAAGGTGTGGGTCTCGGTTATTATTTGTCTCTGATCAAGGCCATGTGTCTACAGAATCACACTGAACATTCTTGGCAGGGTATTTAATGCCCTTTACACTCCAGCCCTACCAGCCTTTTTAATCTCAACCCAGCCAGTGCCCACCACTATGTTCAACCCAGCCAGCTCCTGCTCCATCTTCTCCCAGTCAGGGCTCTTCCAGAGCACAGCCCGGAGCCCCAGCCCACGCTGTTTCCTCTGCCTGCAAGAACCCTACTGCAGCCTTCAACGAATGGTTCAGTCTGGGGATGGTGATGGTTCCTCCTGGGGTGGGTTACAGAGAGCCTCAGGACCCCCTGTGGCTTTCCTCAATGCATTCATAGCGTCCAACTTTCCGCTGAGGATTCTGATACTCTCTGTATTTGTACTAAAGCTAATACAGAATTTTGATTAAGAAACTGCTGGGTACCAGCAAACCATGACCCATAATCTGTCACACTGCCTATTTTATAAAGCTTTATTGGAACACAGCCATTCATTTCTAGATTGGCTGCTGTTGAACTACTACATCAGCAGAAGTACATGGTGCTATGTGACAGACAGAATGGATGATAAGCCTAAAACATTTGACAGAAAAATTTATCCACTTCTGCTCTGTACCCACTGTACATAACCAGGACACTACTTCAAATCCAGCTACAAGGTGTCTTCTAGGAATTTCTGCTTCTAAAGTCTGGTTCCCACTCCTATCTTCCTTCCCTTTTCTTGTTTTCCGATCCATTTTTCACAGGACTTCTGGACAGATGTTGGTCAAATACAACTTTGATCTCTTCCATTCTCTCCCTGGGCTCCACCAGGTAAAATGAAGACCAGAGCAAATCTCTCACCATTTCCTTCTGCCTCCCTTGCAAAACAATTGTCACTCCAGCCACTTGTCATGCTGGTTCCTCTGATCCAAGTTGTCAAGTTGTCATTAATTATATTGACTTCCCAATGGCTCTTCAAAGGGCAGGTAACTAAGTGTATATGTCAATTTTCACACCCATCTGGATTTCAGAAATGTTAAGCAGAGAAAATAGGGCAGATGTCTGAATTAAGAAAGCTTAGTAAAGCCGAGCGTGGTAGCTCATGCCTGTAATCTCAGCACTCAGGAGGCTGAGGCAGGAGGATTGTTGCAACTTCGAGACCAGCCTGGCCTACAAAGTGAGCTCAAAACCTGCCTGAACTGCATAGAGAGACCCTGTTTCAAAAAAAAAAAAAAAGAAAGAAAGAAAGAAAGAAAGAAAGAAAGAAAGCTTAGTAAGATGACAGAAAAGACTGTGAGGGGTGATGGCATCAGGTCCTCCTGGAAGAGACCCTGGTGGCCAGGTCCTACAGAACCCTGAGTTTAAGGAGTTTGGAAGGAAGAGAGGCTCAGGGGTTCTGTGTAGGTAAGGAAAAACCCATTCTACAGCCAATGCAGAAGGATGGGTTTGAGAAGGGCAAATTACAGGATGCAAATCAAATTAAGGGCAGTGGGTATGGACAGGGGTGACAGTCAGGCCAGACAGCTGGACACAGACTCAGACAACAATGAAAAGGTAGAGTGGAGTGGAGTGGCTGATCCCCGAGAGAAGGTCTGGGGGAGCAGGAAGAGAGGGGGGAGCTGGGATGCCTCCCAAACTCCTGTCTTGAGAACCTAGAAGAATCAGATAGATGCTGGACTGAGGCACTCTTGGAAACCTTATATCTCCTGGATCCTTAAGCCTAGGTTCAGTTCTTGCCCTCTTGAGCAGGCTCCAGTGTGACCCATTTAGCTGCTTCTGATTTTCCAAGTTTCCCAATGAAACCCTCCAGGTAAAACCTTCCAGGATGGGCAAAGAGTTGGCCAAGGATGTGCCCTGGTGGCCTCACATGCCCGGAGCTGCTGGGGGTTGGGGAAGGGCTTTCCTTTCTGCTGGAGGTTTGCACCGAGGGCTACAGGTGGGAACAGGCATTGGCAGGAGTGGAAATGCCCGGCTGTGCTTCTGATAGTTCCCAAAGTCTCCAGGCTGACTGTGTGCTACTGTTGCTGCCCTTGCCAGCTCTGCAGAGCAGGGTGCATATGAAGTGAATGAGGGGCCTATCCATGGATAGCACCCCCGAGGACAGTCCTCCCAGTCTTGCAGAGGACAGTTGCATCAAAACCCCAGATCAGGGTCCTCCAGATGCTCTGGGATCTAAGGGTTCCTCTTTCCCAGGGCAGAACACAGGCCCTTTCATTTCCTCAGCTCTCAGAAATGAACAGTCATTTGACAAGAGTAAGTTATATGCCCTGGGGGAGGGGCTTGTTTTATTCTGACCTTTCAGTTAAAAGCAGAAATGCAAAAGAGTGATCTCTACCATCTCTGAGAAATGGCCACACAGGAGGCAGCAGTTGGGTGTGGACAGCAGGTAAAATTTGTGCTTATGACTGGAGCAGAGTCCTGGGAATGCTGGAGGTGAGGGCTGTCCACTCCTCACCTGGTCTTCTGAGGCTTTGTCTTCAGGAAACAAGACCTGGGCATCTTCAGGAGCAGTAAAATCAAGGTGGGGGCTGTTGACAAACAAGCACAGGCAGACCAACGTTACAGAGGGAGACATTCAGGGCAAAACAGCTTCTCTAAGGGGGGTTCAAAATCAATAACAAAGAAAGCCTCGTATGGTGGTATATGTCTGCAATCCCAGCATTCAGGAGGTGGAGGTAGGAGGAGTACAAGTTTAAGGTCAGCATGAACTATGTAGTGACACCCTGTCTCAAAAAGCTGAAAATAACAACAACAAAATTCAAAACTCAATCAGGAAGGCTCCTGACAAGGGTTCCAAAAGTCTCATTGGGATGATGCAGTCATTCATTTTCCATTACTGCAACAAAATGCATGAGGTTTGGAACTTTATAAAGAAAAAGGAGTTGGTTAGTTCAGAGCTTTGGAGACAGAATCCAAATAGCATGCACCAGCTCTGCTGAGAGCCCTCTGACTGTGTCACTTCCTGGCCAGTGGCATAGGATGTGATACCTAAGAAGGCGAGAATTCACATGGCAAAACAAGATCCAGAACACAGGGAGGAGCAGTAACAACCTCTCCATCCCCCACCCCTTAAAGGTTTCACTACTTTTTGACATCAGTATACAGAGAACCAGGCTTCCAGTCCAGGACCTCTTAGAGGGCACTTTCCAACCACACCCACACCATAGTAATGGGAATGACAGGGCTGTTCCTGTAAGGACAGGACTGGGGCCCATGCAGAGTTCAGGTTAAAGAAGTAAGACTACAGGGGAGTCCTCCAATCCCATTCCGACTTCTCTGCCATCACTGACTGCATGGAGGACAGTCCTTCCTGTCTCTATTGGGTCAATGCCTTCTATTTGCTTCTGAGACCCTTCACAGCAATTTTCTTGTGTGGATGAGTCAGGGAAGACTGGGGATTTTTATCCTCAGTTCGCTGCTGAGTACACAGTGACTCTCACACTTTTCCAAGTTGGGAAGGGCTGGGAGTGGGGCTGGTCGTTATTGAGTGGGGTGGTCATTATTGACTCTGTGGAGAGATGACACCCAGTCTAACCCACAGTCTCTCTCCGGTACCCATCACCAAGCCTTAGCACAAGTTCCCTGGAAACACTCAAGCTTCTCCTTACCTCCCAAGACTCCTCATAAAAAAGATTCTTTCCAGGTCGGTCACCTACTGTGACCAAATCTGCCATGATGCTGGTGGCTCAGGAGGACATTGGTTCCAACCTAACTGTGACATGCATTATATAAAACAATGCTTTAGTCCAGCCAGGATATAATTTTTTCAGTCACAATGTCAGAGATAATAACTGCCTTCCCCCCACAAAGTGAATCGATTGTGCTTGAGTATTTGATTAGTCCTAATCACCAAATATTATTTAAACAATCACCCATCCAATTAAGTAAGCCTCCAATTATAAAGAAGTTGCAAGCTTCTCTCAATGCTATTTTAAAAAGGCTTTTAGTTTGAAGAGCAATGTGTCATTTTGTTCTAACACCACAAAAACCTGCCTTGGAGGAGATTAAAGTTGAGATTCTTCAAAGGAAATAATTTCTGTTCAAGTGCATAGTTAGTTCTTTATGCCCAAGGCAGCTAGGAGCATTGAATTCATTCTCCTGGAAACTTCTCAAAGGGAAGATGGGGCTAGAGAGGGAGAGAAAGAAGACAGGAAGAGAAAGGTAAAGAGGAAGAGAAAAGATTTGAGTAAGGAGAAGTAAGTGCAAACATTTCCACAATTATAAAAATAATTTAGAGGAGAAAATAGGTAGGGCAGTTTGGGGTGTACCCATCAGAAGGCAGGAATCAAGGTCAAGTGTTGGGTTTCAGAGGCGCCCTGGTTTTGCTGGTAGACTTGGGCAGATGAATTCCTGTTTCTTGAGCTCTGCAGGAAACCAGTCCTGATATTCAGTCCTAGTACCCTTTCCCTCCATCACTAACCGACTAGGTTTTGTGGCCATGCTGGTAAAATCAGCGCCTTACATTCATATGCAGTTTCTCCCAGTCTCTTGCATTTGATCTCCAAGTAACCCTAAGAAATTGGCAGGCAGGAATTATAGACCCATTTTATAGACAAGTAGCCTGAGGTTCATAGAGCTTAAATGTCTTCTCCAAGGCTTTGTTCAAGTAAAGGGCAGAGGTGGGTTTTGTAGTCAATGCTCTTCCTCCAGCTCATAAATGGGCTCAGGAGTCCATTCATATCCAGAAAACCAGATGCTCCATTGTTTCCCTGTCTGTGTCCCTTCTTTTCTAACTAGTTGTGTTTTATGGTTGGTGGGATTCAGTTCAGAAAGTTGGGGGTTCTTACAGATTGGGTTACAGAAAAAATGACACAGTGACTCTAGAAGGTGTAGTCAGGGTTTGCAAGGAAAACAATTAAATACAGAACATGTAATTTATAGTCTTATTTTATGATAGTCACCCAAAGAGTCAAATACAAAAAGTGCAGAAAATCTGTCCACACACTAAGGCCTCCAAATATCCAGCTGAGGGCCTGGATCCCATGGCAATGTCCTGCATGAGTCCAGCTGAAAACCTAGAGCCCGTGACAATGCCTCATGCAAATCTGTTTCATGGATCTGTGCTTGGAAGACCCAAAGGTGGAAATCAGAAAATCTATGCCAGCAGGATGAAGGATCTGTGCCAATAGGTTGAGGGTTCTGCACTGGAGCCAGGAAGCCATGCTCAAAATAAGAACCAAAGCTCCCCTGAGAAGTACCGTAGCCATCCAGAGTGACGAGGTCCCAAGCTCTTCTGACAATGAAAACAGCTGAGTTCATATCAGGAAGCTGGTGTGACAAGCTTCTCCAGGAGACTGAACAGCACACCATTCTCTGGAGCCAAGAAGTGATGCTCAAAGTAAGGACCAGAGCTCCTCCAAAGTGAACTGCGGCCTTCTCAGCGACAGCCAGGTCCCAAGCTCCTCTGATGATGAGAACATCCAAGTTCATACCAGGAAAGAAGCCAGACAAGCTCCTCCAGGAGAACTAACTGCAACAGGAGAACCAGCAGCACCACTTCTTCCTCTCCAGGTCTCCTTTTTATATCATTGACAACAGTCTCCAGGTGGCCCAGCACCACACTGATCCAGTTTAACCCAGCGGCACCACAAGTTGCCAATCTGCCACAGTGGCCTTAGCATAACAATGAAATGTTTGTGAGCACATGTAGAGTCAGTCTGCCCTTCGAAGCTGTATTTCTCTAAAGAGCCAGGGAGGAAAGGGTAGGTCGTGTTTATCTGAGCTACCTTCACATCCTTAGTGGCTATTTTACACTCCTAGGGTTGCCACAACAAGTGACCACAAACTGGGTGGCTTAAAACAACAGAAATTTGTTCTCCTACAGTTCTGGAGGCTGGAAGCCCAAGATCAAGATGACAGCAGGCCATGCACTATCAGAAGGGTCTTGAGGAGAGTCCTGCCTACCTCTTAGCTTCTGGGCCATGGGCAATCCCTGGTGTCCCTTAGCTTGCAGCTGCCCCACTCCAATCTCTACCCATGTTACTGCATGCTTTATTACTCTCTGTGTCTAGGTCTTTGCAGACAAATGATCTCTTCTTATAAAGATGCCAGACATTGGATTGGGGTCCACTCCAATCTGGTGTGACTTCATGTTGATTTCATTTGCGAAGACTTTATTTCCAACTAGGCATGTTTGCGCACACCTGAAATCCCAGCACTCAGGAGTCTGAGACAGGAGAATTGCTGTGAGTTCAAGGCCATCATGGGCAACAGAATGAGTTCAAGCCCATCCTGAATTACAATGTGAAACCCTGCCTCAAGAAACAAAAAGAGCTTACTTCCAAACAAGGTCATATTCCCAGCCTGAGGGTTGGACTTCAATCCATCTTTTAAGGAGTCCCGTTTTACCCATGACAGTGGTTGCCCCCTTTTTCACTATTTCTTAGAGTTTCATAAATGATTGTCAGGAAGGCTTCCTATCCTGTACATATTTCAACTGCTTTGGCTTTGAAATAAATGATCTTAAGCAACTTCAAAGAAAAATATTTTTCTGTATTTGTACAAGAAGAGAATTTTAATATCCTCTAGCCCATTTTCTCAGCACTACATTACTTATGAGAAAATTGGAGGCCCTCTGTTGGAGACTCTCCAGGGGTGACAATCTACTTAAAGCTAAATGGGGTTGGTAAGGCTCCCTGAATAGAGTAACCGTTGTTCATAGAGCTTGCAAGGCCACTCTTAACTCCACGTTTAAGATGCTCATTATGTGCTATTGTGAAAGAAAGCAACTTTGGTCCATTTGAATACTTGTCTTGATTCACACTGTCTGAAAAGACATGGCTTTGCCAAACTCTGCCCCACAAACCAAAGTAAATTTTTGCCTGAACTTTTAGGAATACGATGCTTTTGTTACAGTTAATATGGATTAGTGGCAAACATAAAATAAAGCAGTGTAAAAATGACAGAAAATTTCTCTATTCTGATTTTGGCACATATAATGATTTCTTGTGCTATTATCAAAGTGGCTTTACTTGTCGCCAGTGTAAATGGAGATGTAATACTGTGTTCACTTGTGTTTTCTCCTCCTATTTTTATTCCCTCCTTTGATTTGATTTTGAAAAAGACATATTGCAGTAAATGTTCAATATACATGATCTTCACCCATTCTACCTTGAGTTTTGAAAGATATGCCCAATTTGCTGGTTCTCTGGACACCCTGGGTAACCATCATTTCTACAGCTGAGAAGCAAAATCTTCCTCTAGGAAAATGCAAGATGGAAGGATCCAGATCCTTCACTGAATCGGAAATACATTACAAAACAGAAACACAGTCCTGCTGTAGCTGCTGATTGGCTTTCTTCAGGTCGACTCAAAGTATAGGCATTTCTCATTCTAAAATATGAAAAGAATGAAGATTCAATGTTAACTCTGCTTTCTGATTTCCCTGTAAGTCCATACCTTCCCTCTCTATTATGCATCTTTGGATCATCCTCAAAATATTCCTCTTCTCTCTCCTCAACTGCTCCCAATTTCTGCCTGAAGATCCTTGTGAATCAGCAAAATCTTACCCTTGTGGATGCAAACTCCAGGGCTGGATGTGGGGCCAGATCACATGATGATTCCCATGGTCCCAGAGCCAGAGAGTTTAGTTCAGGTGTGGCATGTGGTTTGGGCTGATCCAACTGGAGTGGATCTTAAGACTTTCTTGGGAAATCCTGAGACCAAGATCCTCCACCCCTCTTTGAACAGGACTGAAGAATGTTGTTACTTTGGGGGCTCCTGGGGACCAATCTATACCCACAAGTAGTGCTAGTTTTTAGATAAAGACAGCATTGTGGATGGGTGGTTGAATGGAGAGATGGCCCTTGGTAACACTGCTGAGTTGTTGCACAAGGCTCTTGCAAAAATCATGAACCATTTAGTTATGCAGCTTGAAAAATTCCCTTTATTGTTTAAGCCTATTTGATTTGGGTTATATATTATTTGCCATTGTAACTACTGTTCTTTGACTCCTTTATTTCTCTTTTCCACCCTTTTCCACACAGACTAACGTCCTGTTGATAATATATTTGAGACATAATGAGTTTGAGGTGTGTATTAGACACAGTGTCTTCCTTGAGCCCCAGTACTCAACACCCATAGCTTAAAAGAGAAAAAGTTCATTGTGGCTAAGAGCTTGTAAAGGTTTCATTCCAGGCAGGACAGTGTGGCACAAGGGCATGGCAGAAGAATGCTGCTCACTCATGGCAGAGCAAAGAAGAAGTGAGTCAGGAGAGGAGCTGAGAAAGAAGATTATAAACTTCCAGGCCATGCCCACGGTACCCCACATCTTCTGACCAGACCCCACCTCCCAACAGCAAGTCATCTATAAATACTCATAATCCAATCATCCTCCTAAAGCCCCATCTGTGAGTGCTTGAGGGTCTTGGGAGGCATCAAGATATAAACTATAACAAGGTGCTTGTGGAATACTCAGGTAGCAAAAACTAGAACAGTGCTATCTAACAGAATTTTCTATGATGGTAGAAATATTCTCTAGCTGTGTTGCCTGACTTCGTAGTCATAAGCAGCCTTCAAGCCCTTATAGTATGGTTTAGGTGAATGAATAAATGAATGATTCCTTCAATTTTATTTTAAGAATTTGGCACATGGGAGCTGACACAGGACAGTAGCACCCATACTGAACAGCATAGATATGGAGGGAATTTGAAGGCAATGAGCTAGGACATATATTGGGTAAAGACAAGAAATATAAAGTTCTCAAAGGTGCAGAGTGTGTGAATAAGAGTGAAGGGTTAGCCCTTGGGAAGCATCAGTACGCAAGCACTGGTAAGGAAAAAGATCCTCTGAACATAGAGATAGAAGTAGGAGGAAATAGGTGAGGGTGTCTTGAAAGCTAAGAGAGGTCAATTCTAAGGAAGAAAGGATCAAAGACAGTGCTACATGCAGCAGGGGAGAAGACAAGACAAGTGTCTCTTGACCTCACCAACATGAAGGTCATCAGTGGTCTTCATTGGTGATGGCAGGAAAAGGCAGATGGTTCACACTTCAGAACTGAGATGGCCTTGGTTGTGGTCATTAACAATCAAGAATTCAGATCAAGGGATGCCCAGAAAACATCAGCCAAGTAGAAACTATGTTGTAATTCCCTGGGTCTTCACTTCGTCCACTTTGATTTGTTTCCAGAAAGCAGTGCAACATTTCCCCAACTGCCCATCTAGACGTTTCCTCCAATCCTATATAGCTCCTGAGGAAATATGCTAGTGCCTCTGTGCTTGAAATCATGATTTGCATTTCCATATTGTCGACTTAGGCCATCAAGCAGCAATTCCTTCTAAATCCCCATTTTCTTTTTTTTCTGCCTTTGATATATGTTTATTTCAGGCTCCTATTTTTAGCCTGTCTGACGGGGAGAAAAGCAATGGGAATTCACAGGATTTATTGCACAAATTACTTCTCTGGCTCCCTCCAACCTCCATCAAGATTTCTGACAGTGGCATTGTATTTATTATTTATTGGATCTTTAAGTGTTCTGTTAGGTAGGTTACAAGCTTCTCCTTAATGTTTCTGCAGCCCAAGTGCACAACAGTTTCTGAAAATTGATCACAGGTCTTACCTGTTCCATCTTTAAATTTAGATCACATGAAGTCTTCTTCTCCATAGTGGTTTTCGCAGAGGTTGTTGTGAACCTAACATTAAAACCCAGGGAGAGTAACTTCAAAGAACAATTTCAAAGTTGTTTATAATATACACACATGTAGAATTGTTTATGCTCCAAACTAATGGTCAAAATGAAAGGCAAAATAAAAATATCTAAACCATTTCTGCAAAATATTGTGCATCCTATGACCAGTTGTGAGACAGGAAGCTTGCTAACTACTAAGTTTTAATGAGGTTTGTGAAAGAATTTGTCCTGAAATGGATTAATTTCCAGGCTCTTGTTGTCCAGAATTTCACCAGGACATAAGAGCAGACAATCATGGAATGGCTAAGGTCATGTCACAACACTTCTTGGTGGGCCTTCAGGGAAACTTTTACAGTTGTGGCCCTGGTTCCTATACGTAGTAACATCTCATACCTGGCCCTGGCCCTTGGATGGATGCTGTTTAAAGCTTGTTGTCTTAGCAAATAGCTTTTCTCTGCTTCAAATACCTCCCCTACTCGCAAATTCCTATCAACCCTTTAAGACCACAACTGTGGTTTGAATGTGTCCTCCAAAGTTCATATTCTGGAAATGGTGTTGAGAGTGGGAGCTTTAAGAGGGGAGAACCCTTACAAACACATTAACACTGGTATGGCAGGGTTGGGTTCCTGAGAACAGAAGGAGTTTGACTCCTTTCCTACACCTCCCCTATGTGATACCATCTACCATATCATGATACAGCAAAAGACCCTCACCCAAGGCAGCCCCTTGATCTTAAACTTCCCAACCTCCAGAACCACAAGCCAAATAGATTTCAGCTCACTATCAATCGCCTGACCTGTGGTGTTCCATTACAGCAACAAAAAGAGACTAAAAAAACTGAATTTTTATCAAGACTGGAGGGCTTTTTCTGTGTCCTCAAACTGAGGTAGCTATTCCTTCCTCTGGGCACCCACACTGCTTTTACAGGCTGAGCACACTGCTTGTTGTTTAGTATGGGTTTTCTCCCCAGCTAGATTCTTCCAGGAAAGGAGCCATGTCACGTCTGTCTCTCAAAGCCTGGCATAGAGCTTGATCCGTGAGAGAGAGGTCCTGAGAGTGGCTGGGAAGAAACTGAGTGAGTGAAAGGGCGGATGTTGTCTATGGCATTCAAATCCAGGACTACAAGGTCAATGCAGAACAGACATGTTGAAGCAAATACACAGGAGATTTAGATTAAACTAAAATAATGTCTGAGTAATAAATGCATCCTGGAAAGGGATGCTAGACAGGAAGTAGAGAGACAGGACCACAGAACTGGCTCCGGCACTAATATTCTGTATGACTTTGGGTAAATCACTTCCATCTCCAGCTTCTCACTGTAAAATAGAGGGCATGACCCGCTGATTGCTAATATACCTAACACACCCGCTAGCTCTGACTTCTTTCAGTCCTAAATTGCTGAGGCTGCTGGTGAATTGCTATACAACGTATGTCAGTAGATATTAGCTCCAGAGAGGAAGAAAACTTCACAGGTTTGGGTCACATTGTATCCAACATTTGGATAAAAGTTCCGACTATACATCTTGGTAAACACCTCACTTTCTCCTGAGCATGTCTACCCAGTGCAGTATTGGTACAGAAGAGGTTCCATAGATACGGCTTAACTGCATTACATATTTCCAAATTGGCTTCCTCCACTGAATCATTCATTCATCCATGTATCTACATATTCAACCATGCATCCAACCAACACATCTACCCATTTTGTATCTATTTAAAAAATACTTAGGGACCTCAATGTGCCCTGCAATGTGCCGTGTCCTAAGGTAGAAGCAGTCACCATTTTGGTATGATGGCTGTGTATGACAGTCCTCATGCAGGAGAGAGATATACGAGCTACGACACTGGGGAGCTCTCTTCAAATAGATTTACATTTTTAAAAAGTGTACAAATAATGTGGGTTCCCATCACCCACAGAGGTAGTATACAGTAA
This sequence comes from Hydrochoerus hydrochaeris, assembly GCA_004027455.1. Taxonomy (NCBI): domain Eukaryota; kingdom Metazoa; phylum Chordata; class Mammalia; order Rodentia; family Hydrochaeridae; genus Hydrochoerus; species Hydrochoerus hydrochaeris. The sequence continues at coordinate 153,452 of PVLA01004785.1, forward strand.
GTAGTATATAGGTAGTATATATTAACCTAGACAAAGGGAAAACTTCAAAGCTTTGAAGACTTTTCATACATTAAATAATCAGGCATCAGCAAGACCACCCCTAAAAGACATGTAAGTAGATATCACCTTAACATATGAAAAAGCTGGGTAAGAGAGCAATATAAAAAGAGAATGAGCTGTTCAGGAAGATAATGAGTTTTCTTGCACTAGAAGTGATCATGTAAGGGCTAGATAGTCGTCATTTACTGGGGAATTCAAACATGGAATGGAAGAGTTGGACAAGGTGATCTCCAAAGTTTGTGTCCCATTTGGAAATTTCAGAAGTTTAGGAGCAAGACTGCTGTTTGTGTCTAGCTCAGCAGGCTATTACTCCACTCAGTGTTTGCCATTTGTGATGGATAAGTTTGATTGTCAGCTTGCAGCTTGAGAGCAACACCCAGGAGCTCAATGGAAGACTTCTGACCTGAGGACTATATTTGGTCCTTGCCTCCTTCCTGTTTGGCCTTTTCCTGACTCTGTGCTTCACAGATACCATAGTCTGAGTAGCTTTCCTCTGTTCACCCATGTTTCTGTGTTGGAGTCAGCCAACCATGGACTGAGTCCTTTGAAACTGTGAATCAAAATAAACCTTCCTTCCTTAAGTTGCAGGTATCAGGTAGTTTGTCCCAACAATGGAAAACTGAGCAACACACTATACTTCCCTCTCCCAGGGCCCCTGAATCCTGATGGAGATCAATTGGCAGAGAAGAGGAAGACCTCTTCCCTGGGTCAGTGGGTTTGCATCTGAAAATAGTGTCACAGCAGGAATTCTTAAAAACATGAAATTCTCAGTTAGGAAAAACAGAAACAAACAGATAGATGTCTTTAAAAGATCAGGTAGGTTTCAACCTTACCCCCCTGTTCAGGCAGAAGTTTTCAGCAGTCTTAGGTCAGCAGGAACTGGGAATCATCTCTAGCATGAATCTCTGCAGCATGAAGCCTGTTGACCAACTTGGCCCTGGGGGAATTATGAGTTTGCTAACAACCATTCCTGTCACCGCTACATCCTTGACAAGTGAGCCACTGTCTTAGAACATAAACCTGAGATTGCTTTTTTTTCATATTAAAAATTAAAGCTGTCAATGGAACAAAAGAGAGTTCTTTCTGAGATGCCCCCACCCCACACACACCACCAAGAATCTCATTTAACCCTACAAACACAGGAGACAAATGCCAGGGAAGCAGCCTTGATCACCAGCTGGCAGTGAGACTTAAATGAATTTCTCTGGCCCCTTTTTCTGCATTCACCCACACAGGGGTTCTGGGTGCATCCTGGGCTTCTCTTTCATTTCTTGGTAGGAGAAGCAGATGAATGTGGCTGCCTGGAGAGTGGCGTTTATTGGAGGAATAAATCTTTTTGGCTAAATATGAGCCTCACTGAGAAAACAAAGGAACTGCTTTTTAATGACCAAGGTTTAAATGAAGCCTGGCAACTGAAGGCAGAACCCCAATTAAGAAGAGATGGGAAATTAGGGTCCTAGAGACCACTTAAACTTACATGAATATTTACCAAGCACCCACTGTGTCCCAGGAATGGCTTTTGTTGCTGGATTTTAAAGATAAATGAGATACCTTCCCCTGCCCTCCAGGGGCCAGCATTGGAGGGGGTGGTGCTCTTCAGGGCTGAAGGAAGAGGGCAGAGCAAAGTGAGAGAATTAACAATCACGCTATGACATAGTGCTGGGGAGCAGATACGCAGGAGAGGTTGCCAGAGAACATGCTGTTCGACCTCGTCCTAAAAGATGTTAAGAGTCTACAGGAGGGAGAAGAGGGAGAAGAGGGAGAGTTCTTCCAGACCGAAGGAAGAGCAGGTATAGAGAGGGAGGAGGAAAGGGCAGGGCTCAGGAGGTGGGGAGCAAGCGCAAAGGTAGGAGGAGTCGATGGTGAGGAGAGAGGCAGGACATGTGGGCCAGAGTCTGACTGTGAAGGTCACAGGTGCCATAAAGGCCTTAGGACATTGTTCTGTAGCCAGAGGCTCCCAGACACGTAGAGATGCTCAGGGAGCTTATATCACAGTTCCAATTCCAGGGCTTTACCCCCAGAAACAGGGCTCCTGCAGCCTGCGGGTGTGGTCTGGAAATCTGCCTGCGGATAGGCAGCGATGCCTGGAGCAAGCGGGCACAGGTGAGAAAGGGGGGCAAAGAAGGGGCATGGCTTTGTATTTGGGGCCCCTCAGCTGAAGGGACATGACAGGCGAAAGGAAGAGGGTATAACTGAGGAGGTTTGTGAACAGTGGGTGTTGACAGGCGGGGCCACCCTCAGAGAAATGTGCATAGAGGCTTCTGGTCCAATACCAGGGAGGCCTGTCTTGGTAGACTTGCCATGTCACCCAGAATGACACACCCAGGAAAGCTAACCTGGGCCCGGCAGCAAGGTGGGGGGCAGGATGCGCCTGCTCAGTGGCTGCGCCAGGGGAGGGTGGCTGTCACTGGGGAGCCAGACCTCATTTACGTGTTGTGCCACTAATTAAACCCGAGGCCCCAAGGTGGGACTGAGGGCGGCTCCAGGCTTGGAGTGAAGCTGGAACACAAACAAGTGTCCAGGGAGGCAAGCGGCCTGCCCAGCTGATGCTCCCACCCAGTGACGTCGCCGTGACGACCCAGTCCCCAGGGATCTGTCACAGCCTGCGCCTCCAGGTGACCTGGCTTGTCATGCTGTTACCAGCGGCCTGGCACAGGTAACTGGGCTCAGAGGAGCTGTTCCTTCATCCATGTGTCCTTACGCTTAGCTCCCCTGTGCCAGCAAACAGGGCAACGGAAGTCCAGGAGCCTCCATGGTGATCAACTAGTCATCTAAAGTCCCCATTAGTGGACACTGTGGTGCCAGCATTTTCCTGGTGTTTGAGGCAGAGAAAATGACAAAAGCAAAGAAGTCCCCTTCCTCTGAAGGGGGCTTCCTGAAATCATATCACTCCGGGCTGCATCAGGTCCAGCCACCCCGGGAAGATGAAGCCTGCCTGATCTCTGAAACAGCCACCCAAGCTGGCACTGGGTGATAGTTTAGGGTTGATTTCACAGCCCCTGGCTAATAGCCCTCGTTTTAAAATATATTTATCACTGCCTCTACTGTCCTCAAGTGGAATTTGTGGATAAATACCCAACTCATCATTTCCAGAAAATGCTTAGTGCCCTGACTGTAAAGGGAAGATTATAAAGAAGGGGAGTTGAGATGGTGTGTGTCATAGCAATCCTAGAAGGCAGAGGGTGGCAGACACCTGCCTGCAGAACTAGGGCTTCCTGGCTGTGCACCCAGCACAGCTATGCTACCAGGGAACTCAGACCCCTCTGCTCAGTGTAGCCATCAGAGACCCATTTTCTAACCTGTGTTGTAGGAAAATGTTTAGTTCTAAACTGGTGAAAACTTCTAGTGACATTCTGAACAAAACAAGACACAACATTCTCTCAATCTGATGGGCTACACAGCCCTGTAAAAAGCAACATTTACAGTTTGCAAAAAGAAATGCAGTGGCAGCTCAGTGCCCTCAGGGGGTTGGCTTCAGGTTCCCCCACAGATACCAAAATCTATAGCTGTGCAAATCCTGTATGTACGATGGTGCCGTATCTGCGTGTGATGCCCACACTCCTCCCTGTATGCTTTAAATCTTCTCTAGGTCACTTATAATACCTAACATAATGTAAACACTACGTAAACCATTGTTATACTGTGTTGTTTAGGAAACAGCAACAAGAAACGAGCCTGTCCACATCCATTGTGCACAACATTTTGCTTTTATTTTCTACTTGAGGTTGGTTGAATCTGTGCAAATAGAACCTGTGGATAAAAAGGGTCCACTGTGCTTTGTTTATACATAATATAGAATTAACCACAGGCTTCCCATGACTATATGTTTTTTTCTACCTGTATGAATGCACGAGGACACTAGAAAGTTGTGAGTGATACAGGCCATTTGTTATCCCTGGGGCTGTCCGTCACGTCTCAGTGCTGCTCCCTGGCTCCCATCCACTAATTATCAAGGGGCAGGCACCTCAGCTATAGAAATGACCCATGCACGCAGATTTCCAAAGGGCCCCTTAGGAAGTGAGGACCCTCTGAGATCCCCTGAGGTGGAGTTTGCAAAGCTATTTCTCGTACATTCACCAATTTGAGGTTCCCCCTTAAGAGAGGCAAAGCAAATGGGAAACTGAGGTCCAGAGGGAATCACACCTAGTTCATAGGGAGTTAACAAAGTGGGAGAGGGAATCTCAGAATCTTGAGACTGGATGCTGTTATGAGCAGAATGGTGCCGCCCCCACCCTGCTCCGAAATTACCTTTTGAAGCCCTAAACCCCATTACCCCTCAGTGTGCCTAGATTTGGATCTAGGTCTGCTGTTAAGATGTGAATAAGGGTACAGGATGTCATGTAGGTGGGCCCTAGTCCAGTGTGGCTGGTGTTTTTATAAGAAGTGGTCAGGACACAGACATGTAAGAGGTGGACCCCATAGAGACACCATGTACAAGCCAGGAAGGGGAGCCTCGGGAGAATCCTCAACCTGCCAACACCTCAGACTTCTAGCCGCCAGGGTTGTAAAAAAAAAAAAAAATAGATTCTGTTGTTTAAGCACCCAGTCTGTAGTTCCTCACTATGGCAGCCCTAACAAACTCAAATGATGGGATTCTGTTTTTCAGGTCACCTAGCCTGACTGTCTGCCTCTGTCTAAATTGCCATGGGATTACCAGAAGCCAATCTCATGGTTTCCCATCTATTGTTCTCCACCCACTGCAGAGCTGAAAATACAGAGTCTGCACTTCACTCTGTAAACCAGATGAAGTAATTCACACCCCACCAGGTAATGCAAAAAGAGACTCCTGCAAGCAGAGTCAGTAGGGAAACATGTAACCACCTCTAATTGTATCTCAAATGTTAACCAGATCTATATGGTCCAGAGGAGACCAAATCAGGCCAATTAATTACTCAACTTATGTTAGTTAACCAAATCTCTGTCTACTAGACCAAGGGAGACTTAGTCATCAACTTAGGTTCTCCTGTGTGCTGACTCATGTCTGGAATCTAGCATTTTTGTTTTCACATATTGCTTGGCCTGAGGTTGGGATAGATGACCAAGTAGCATAGCTCCATATGTCACTCACTGCTGCCATTGGTGTCCCATGCCTAGCACTTTGGGCTCTGGCCCTGCCATCTCCAGTCCTCCATCCAGAGATAGCTCTGAGTTTCTGCCTTCACTTTTATGTTTTGGCATAAAGGTCCATGGCTAAGTGACCTGAATCCCTCCATGTTCTGGGTCCTTTCATCCCTATAGCTCACAGACATGCCCCCAGAGTTCCCAGAGCTAGACTCAAGGCCCTAAAGCAAAGACCATGGACTGAAACCTCTGAAACCATGAACCAAAACAAACCTTTTCTCTATAAACTGATTACCTCAAGTGTTTGTTGCAGGAACTGAAAGCTGGGTGATATATCTTCCCTCCAACCTCATCACCTGGCTGTGGTGACCACTGGCAATTTCAGTGTCCCCTCTGGTTGGCTCCCAGTGGACTGGGGAAGGGAGTGAGGAATACTGTTAGGAAAAGCCATCTTTTCTACATCCAACCTCAGAAAGGGGCCACTCCAGTGCACCAGGCATGTGCATGTCCCAAACCTTCACAGGATTTGAAATCCTCATGTCCTCAAATCCCTGAGACCTCCTGGGCCTCCAAGTGCTTCTGCTCCATATGCTGGGAAGTCACAGGGCAGCCCACTACCCCAGCACAGCCGGCCCCATGGCCTGAGTTGCTTTGCACAGTGGCCAGTTGCTGAGCCTCAGGGTGGCTGACTCTCAGCAGCAGCAACTGTCACACCAGACCTCAGGTCCCCTCTAAAACACTTGACCCTTTGGCTGCCGGGCCACCACCCCCTCCTCACCAGCCACTCTCTCTCCCATGCTTTTATTTGTTCATTATGACATCAAGCCATTTGGGGAGCCCCAGGGATCAGTTCCAGGTCTTCCCTTAGTCCTCTGTGAGTTTCAGGGTTTAAAATCCCATCTGAGCACTGATAGCTCTAAATTCCTACTTCTACCCCAAACCCCCTTGACACTCTGACTTAGAACAACCCTTGTTTCCTTTCTTCCTCTCACACCCCATGTTGAATCCATCAGCAAATCCTGTTGGTGCGTACACAAAATACATCCACAAATACTTCCCCCCACCTCCCTGCCACTCTCCTGATCCAAACCAATGACTCTTAGTAAATTTATGGAGTTAGACCAACAATGTCATAGTTCCATTTTAGAACATATCTGTCACATGTCCTCAGGACATTTTGCATAAATGGCGTTGGACCATATGTGGACTTCCTCGTCTGACTTTCCCCGCTGAGCTTCCTGCTCTTTGGCTCATCCATGAGTTGGTTCCACTTTGATGCTGAAGAGGGTCCCGTTGGGTAGGTCTTCACCTGAGGTTTTGTGGTGTTCCTGCTCTCTGCCCTCTATTCTGAGCACAGAAATGCAGAAGTAAGTAGGTGCCAGTCTGTAGCCAAACCCTCTTGTGGCTTCTGTCTGAGTGAAAGCCAAAGTCCCCACCGAGGTGTCTTAGTCCACTCAGGCTACAATAACAAAATGCCACAGAAAGACTTAAATAGCAGAAATGTCCTTCCTCTCACGGCCTGTCCTTGGTGTGGCAGTGCTCCATCTTTATGACTACATTTCATCTTGATTACCCTTCAGAGTCCTGTCTCCAAGACAGGTGTGGTGGCACACAGCTGTCTTCCCAATAGTCTGGGAGGCTGAGGTAGGAGGACAGTGGGGTCAAGCCCAGCCTGGACAACTTAGCAACCCCCCAGGAAGACTCTGTCTCGAAATAAAAAATAAAAAGAGCTAAGGGTGTAGTCCAGTGAAAAAGCCCTAGCTTCAATCCGGTAATGCAAAAAGGATTTTCCCCCAAAATATAATCACACCAGAAGTCAGGGCTTCAACGTAAAAACAGGGAGAGGGCCTCCACTGGGTCTGTAGCAAGAAGCCTACACAAGTCTGCCCATCCAGCTTCAAATACGCCCAGCACCCTGCCACCCTTGTCCCTGTCGACCCCGCTGCTGGACCACTCTCACCCAGTGTCCGTGTGCTTCCCCCGCATCCTGCTTCTGGGGACACAGCTACATTCACTTCCTCCTGGAACCCACTGGCTTCCTGCTGTAAATTGTGCTACGCTTAATGTCACTCTCTGAGCTCATGTGTGGTGGATTAATGAATGGTCAACTCGTAACCAGCTGAACAGAGTCAGCCCCGAGCTGGGTGTGGAAGGCCCACCTGAGGACCGTGGCCAACAGCGTAAACGGAGAGCTGGAGGGGAGGATGGCACGCTGTTGATCCTCCTGGAGAAGCTCACCATGCTGGCTTCCAGATGTGAACTCAGCAGTTCTCAATATCGGAGGAGCTCAGTCCCTCACTGTCACTGAGGACGGCTGTGGTTCTTTTGGGGGGAGATCTGGTCCTTACCTTGAGCATCATTTCCTGGTCCCAGTGCAGATCCCTCAGCCTACTACAGATCCTTCATCCCATTGGCTCAGAAGTTCTAGCCTCCTACACTGGTCCTTAGGCCTTCCCAGTGCAGATCCTTGATACAGACTTGTGTGAGAAAATTGTTGTGGGCTCTAGGCCTCCAGCTGGACTCATAGAGGACATTGCCCTGGGCTCTAGATCTTCAACTGGACTTGCACAGGACATTGCTGTGGGATCCAGGCCCTCAGCTGGATTCATTGAGTCTCTAGTGTGTGGACAGATCTCTTGCACTCTTCTGCATTTGAGTTTTTGGGTGAATATTATAAAATAATTCTACAAATTATGTGTCCTGTATTAAATCTGTATTTCCTTGCAAACCCTGACTACATCATCTTCACTTTCCCTTTACCCCTTCCAGCTTAGCATTCTCCTTGGCACCAACTGACAAGACACATGTCTTCCTCATTTATTGACTGTTGCTTTATTTTGCTTAGAATGCAAACTCTATGAGGACAGGGATTATGTGACATGGTCAGGTTCTAGCCCCAGTCCTAAATAGAACTGTGCATGGCACATAGTAAGCACCTAATAAATATTTGTGGGAGGGAAGAATGAGATGCTGCTGAGCTCCAGGCCCTACTCAGCTGAGCATCCTTCCCCAGCACTGGGGACAGACCTGGGCACCATAGGTACCCTCACTGTCTGGTAAGAAATAGGGACTGATGCCGGGCACAGGCCTGTAATCCCAGCACTTAGGAGGCTGAAGCAGGAGGATCGTCATGAGTTCAAGGCCTGCCTGAACTATACATAGCAAGACTCTATCTCAAAAAGCCAATAGAAAAATTAAAAAGAAGTTAAAACAAAAGAAATAGGGACTGAAATGTGTTTGTGGGTGGGTCAGTATGAACTTGCTTTCTTTCTAAAACATGTCACATAACGCTATCCAACTTCTGTTCATTCTTTCCACTGAGATTCCCATCCTGCTTGTGTGTCCAGCCTGCAGACAAGAAAACACATCCTGCCCTCTCCAAACTACAGTCCAGATTCACTGCAAGGCGGTTAGAGACAGTTAACACTACACCAAAAGATACAGAGAGAGCAGCCAGGTGTGGTGGCACGCAGCTGTAATTCCAGCACCAGGGTGGCTGAGGCAAGAAGGTTGCCAATTTGATACCAACTTGGGCAATTTAATGAAACACTATCTCAAAAAAAAAAAAAAAGCACAGAGAGTAACTATTCCCGCTTATTGAGCTGGGTTTGTTTCACGGCATTGGAACTGGGTCCTAGAAGATGAACACAGATTAACAGGCAGAGAGGTCAGAAGGGCATGCAGTGTCCTCACAGTACTGAGGGGCACAGTGGAAAGGTAGAGTCAAGAAAAACAACTCAGACAGGCTGGGGAGGTTGTCAAAGACCACATGGAAGCAGTCATTTGGAAACTACTCTGAAAGCCTCTGTGGCTCCTTACACCCTCCTGCCAGGGAAGGTGAAGGCCAGGTGGGACTCTGAGACCCTCATCTTGTTTCAGTTGGAATTTTCCCTTCTATCTGTTTTATGTACTAACTGTTATGGTTTGAGTACATTTCCCAGAGTTCCCTGTGTTGGAAGCTTGGTCCTCGGTGTAGTGATGTTAAGAGAGATAGTAAGAGGCAGGGCTTACGGGGAGGCAGTTAGGTAATTTGGGGCGTGTCCTGGGAAGGAATAATATACCTCTCCCACCACTGTAACACCATCCACCATAAAGTCCTCATCCACCCTTGAACCTCAAACCTGAATCTGAATGAACCTCTTTTCCTGACAAATTTCTTAGCCTTGGGTATTTCATTATAGTAACAGGAAAATCAATGAATCCAAGGACCTCATCATAAGATGTCACTGAACCAAGGATTTGGAGATGAGAGCCATCCAAGGCTGATCTGCAGAGCTTTCTATGTGTGAATCATTGTTCAATGCGGTGGCCACCAGTCACACATGGCTGCTAAATGTGGCCAGTATGCTTGACAAAGGAACTGAATGTTTAATGTTATTTAATTTTAATTAATATAAATTGACACTGAAGTATCCACATGTGGCTGGCAGGGCAGGGTGCTGAAAGGCATGTCCAGGGGATTTGCATCGGTTTCATGATAATCATGACAGCACAGGCACCTCTCGCCAGGTGAAGTACAGCAGTCTGTGCTGGACATGACCCAGACTCTCCAGCCCTCTGCTTCCACCTCGAATCCAGGACCCCGTTCCCCCAGCCTCATCCCCTCTTAATAGCCCCAAGGTTTCCACTGCATCCTGGGCTCCCAGCTCCTGGGCTGTGTCCCTGAACTTCCCAAGCTCCTGCCTGGCACACAGTGACTGCTGCACAGATGTCTGTGAGCCCATCTGTTTCAGGGAAGTGGGTGGGTGGGGGTGGGAAGGTTTGGGGGTGGCACACACAGTTGCTCCATCAGCTGCCTCTACTCTGAAGCCCAGCGCTCGAATCACAAACTCAGGGCAATAGAAAACATGAGTCTCCTATCTCACGGGGTCCCTGGGTGCCCCCCTCCTGATGCCTGGTCAGAGGATCTGTGTTTCCAGGCATCCCCTTGGCTGCTTCTGATACACTGTCCAAGATTGCTGTTTTGGGGAAGCTGCTTAGTGTGAGTAGGGTTAAACCAGAGGCCCAGGCAAAATGGTGGAAGAAGCCTGGGGACAAGACTGGGGGACAGGAAGGGGCTTTTTCCAAAACTCAGGACCCAGAGAAGATGACTTCAGAAGCCAGGCTGCTCTTGATCTTGCAGCCCAGCCTGCGGAAGGGGTGGATCTCCGTGACCTGGGCCTCACTGTCCCACCCCACACAGACAAACCTCACTCCGTCATTCCTGGGGGAAAGAGCCAAAGGCAGAGATGTAACAGAGACCCAGTTACCTGTGAACTCGTCAGACAGGCTAACAATAATAGAGGGTTCACAGGGAGGGCTGTCGGGCAGGAGTTTTTGAACTCAAGGTCAAGGACAGGGCTGTCCTTACTCCCTCCTCCCCAAGGGAAAGACAGGCTCCCATTTCCCCTTCAGGCCTCAGGGTATGCTTGCCTTAGAGACCCGGTTGGGATACAGTGACTTGCTCTTCTGATTCATGGATTTTCCTGGTAAAGAGAATAATCTCTGGGAAATAAACATCTTAAGTGTGGGGTGCTATTTTTGAACTACGTTTATGATTTAGGAAGACCCACTTCACAGATCGCCACAAAGACTGTCACTACAACATCCACCCAAAGTCTGTCAGAACCTCCAGCTATTTGTCAGATCTGGGAAGCCCAAGGCCTGGAGAAAAAGGTAAATATTCAACATCAGGAGAGGCATGCAGCAGCTTTTGCAAAAGATTTGGGAACATTGTCATGAAGGCACCTTGGCTTAGTCTTACTCCTTCTCCCAAATGTGAGGCAAATTGGCCTCGTTTGGTGGAGCAGGAGAAACACCTTCAAGGCGAAGATCTCCCCAGCCTGAAGCAGGGAGGAGGCACCCAGCCTGGATGACATGTCAAGCATAATAATCTTGTTACTTGAAGCTGAGTTGCAGGGAGAATCCTACAGCAGTCCTGATGACATTCTCATTAATGCCAAGAGGCTTCGTGGTGAGTGATGGCTCCGGTTGGCAGCCGGGGAATCAGAGCTGATTGATGAAACCATCTTTTTAAAGTATTGCCCGAAACTACCTGGGAGAGTGCACCTGTGTCTCCAGAAGTGAAGAAAAAAACCCTATTCAAACAGTGTCAGCCACATTAAATTATCGCCCTTCTGTCGATATGCAAATTGGAATATACAAATTGACTTGCTGATGCTCAGGAGAGAGGGTTCGGTTACATGTACAGCCTGAAGCCCGCTGTGACCACCTGCCCTGCATGACAGGGATGTGCTGGTGGTGCTACAGAGGATCTTGGGAAGTAGCATGGGGGTCAGAGGGTACCAGGCTGTCTCCTTCCCTTCACAGCCAAGCTTCAGGGGTTGCAGCTGCATCTCTTCTGCACTTCCTCGGCCTTTGCCCTTCTGCAGCCAGCCAGTGTCTCCTTCCCCATGCCACTCAAGCATGACTTCAGTCGCTGACCCCACTCCCAGTGGACAGCAGCCTGCCTCATGTGTGACACCAGTGGCCACGCTCCTTCCCCTTCCTGCTCTGTGCTCTTGACTGTCCCCGCTTGCCAACCTGGGATGCCGTCTGTCCCCTCCTGCGGGTCCTCCACCTGCTGGACAGGTCTTGGTACTCCCAGGGCCCTGAGTTGTTACCCTGAAAGAGAAGCATTACCTCTGTGCTGAGGGAGTCAGCAGTCAGCAGTCACCCCGGACA